>VYXB01010332.1:150346-207526 GCA_013397135.1 Pachyramphus minor
GGACTAAAGCTCTGTCCTACCTTCCCCTCTGATTTTAGGTTGGGTAAAGGTAATGCTTGTCCAGAAGAGTAGCGTGGAGCTTGGTGTTCACCCAAAACCCTTCAAATTATTCTTTGCAACACATTTCTACTGATTCCTTACTTCTTGGACATTGAGAATGTTGGACACATTTCTTCCTCAGTCTGGAGATCTGCAGCATAAGTAGCTGACCACAAAACTTCCTGTAATACTTAAACATTCATATTTATTTAGGTTAAATCTAGCGATAATAGTAGTTGTTTTTCTCTAGTGCCTGGAATTTGGAAATTTTAACTGTACATGATTGCTCCATGGTGACACACTGTTAAAATAATTTTCCCCCCCTTTTTTTTAAGGGACGCAAGAGTGAGGCAGAAAAGTACTTCGTGAAGGCTATTCAGCTGGATCCTACCAAAGGAAACTGCTACATGCATTATGGTATGTTTCAGATAGATAGGGTTTCCACATCTATTCCAGGCTTGCTGTTAATCTCTCCAAGTGATTAAAGGTTTGAAAAGTGCTACTGGCAAAATATCTTCTTTAAAGGGAAAGAAACTAATCTGCCATGTATAACTTCATCTACATTTCAACTTGTTAATCACTGTAGAGGGAGAGGTGAAGAATTTCATATTTTGCATAGCTTTCCTCCTGTGAGAGGAATTTCAGTGTTGCTGCCTCTCTGGGAAAGAACAAAGGTGACTATTGCCATATGTCAAAGTTTCATGGCCTGGAATTTTATTAGCAGTTTTGGCCTATCTTCGCTAGTTGCCAGTGGGTGGACAACTGGAAGTTTTACTTTAGTGTGCATGAGTTCTATATATCAAACTGTCTTACAGGCCTTACATCTAGCTCCCCCAGCACCTTCTTGGCTTGAAATGCCTAACTATTACAAAAAGTTTTGACAAGTTGACTATATCTTTCCTACTAAGCCATGCATGTGCTTATGGCACACAGTTAATTTGAAGGTATCTTTATAACTTTGGATTGTTTTTGCTGGGTGTGGAAAAAATATTTCCACATGTGTTTAGTCCCAAGGAACCAAAATTATTTATCTTTATGGACTAATTCTTACTGTATTTTAAAGCTGATAATAGACAAGTCTTAAAATGCAAGCTATGTAGTCCCAATTGGAAAATATAGAAGTAAGTAATAAGATTCATCTTAGTTTAGGAAGAAGGTAGGGAACCACAAGCACACTATATATATCTTTGTATATTTTTTTAATTTCCTCTTCTGATTCTAACTAGTAAATGTAAAATAAATAAAAATGAGTGGCCAAAAGGGAAAATTAATCTCACATAATAATCATGTTTTTACTTTATATGATATCTTTGTCTGAATTGCTCACGTGATGTATTTCTGTTTGGTCCTATGCAGTATGAAATTCTATATGTTAGATTCCCAGAATCAAACTTTGGATGTAGAACATGTAATTGTATTTAAATTAATGTAACCCACTGTTGCATTATTTTGCATTATGAAACATTTCAGTTAGTGACCTTGTCTTCTATTTATGCCTGTACAGGTAAATCTGATAGAGGTATTTCTGCACATAAATCCCATTTTTTCAATTGGATATAAGTGTAGTCGATACCTCAAGATAATGAGGAAAAGTTAAGGCTGATTATTTCTTGGAATTCCACTAAAACCCCTTCCAGCCTTTATTATTAAGAAATTTATCCTTAGTTATTAGGAAATCTTAATTGCATAGAAATTCAAGTTAGGTCTCAACAATGCATCTCAACAAAAGACATTAGGATTGTGTGTATTTCATTGCAGATCTAGACTTGTTTTCTTTTTCTCCCTCATTACTTCATCAATTTGCCTGTCCTTTCCTGCAATATTCCCCCGTCTCATTTTCAAGTGCCCTATAAACTAAAAACACAGTTATTGAAATCATCCTTCATGTCTGATACATTAACTTCTTAATTACCAGATTACAATATTAAAATGGTGTGTTGTTTCCTAATTAAGATTATTTCCTGAAAACATTAGCAAACTTTTTCTTTGTTGTCTCCCAGGTTCAAAAAGTGGGTTCTGTCCTTGTGCAGAGGTCATTACTGCAACATAAGTGAGGTTTTACTCAGCAGTTCAGGAGTGAAGGGCAAAATTTAGTCAGTGGAATAACAGCATAATAAAATGTGATGCTGAAAGGCAATAGACACAAGAAGGTTCTCTGTAGAGCTGTTAGCTCTGTGTCATGGAGCATTATACTCAGAGAGCTCTTCTGAATGCATGTGAAACTTTTTCTTTTCCCTATATAACTTCTGATCGCCTTACCAAATTCAGTGATGTTATTCTATGTATATATCAAAGTATCTGTGAGAAAGATATGGTCTTCTACTGCTTGGGTTATGTGTCTGTATAGTAGAGCTGATTCACAAATCCTTGTCACTTTGGGCATGGGACTTTGTAAAATTTGAAATAAATTATCCTTGCTTTTTCTTTATTTCCCTTTTCCCTTTCTTTTCTTTTTAGCTTTATTTCTATTTTCCCTTCCACTTCTTGCTTGAATTGATGAGGATTGTGTGTTACCAGGGGCATTCAAAATATTACATAGGAGTCACTAATGAGGCGACTAAGCTTTATCTCTCCATCTCATTAGTTTGTTCCAGGACCTTGTCACAGGTACATTCTACATCCTATATGCCAGAAGTTTAGTTATGGGGAAATACATCCATATTTTGCATGTAAATCTTAGAGATTACTTTTTTTCCTCAGCATGAAGATGTTGGAACAGAGAATAAAGTAGTTGGCATCAGTCCTAAAAAAGCACATACCACAAAACAGCCAAATGAAAAGAGTGGTCATTTGGGACGTAGCAGTGTGTTGATGGATTAGCAGAAATAAATGGACTGAAGATTTTCTTCCAAGTGCACACAGATTGCACACACTTATAATTTGTGCTCTCAGGTTGTGCAGATGTTATTTTTGACTTTTAACCTTTTGGACTTCTTTTTGAGCTATAAGAAAAACTGTCAATATACAGTATCTTTTAAGAAGCTTACATTTGTATTATAATTTAATTCAAACCTTAAGCCACAGCTATTTTTAGGTGTGATTTGGTATAGGAGGCAATGTGATCACACAAAAATTTGGAGAGAGGTGAACAGTTTTGTGTTTGCTCCTTGAATAATACCACCACCGCATATTTCTCAACTTAGCATTATAATCAGTTTTGTATAGGTACTTTGCTGACTTTGGATTTCTGTGGATTTAGGTTTGAAGCAGTGTTTCCCAGACTCATTATGCTTGAAGATCTCTGAAGGGAGACCTAGTGGAAAAGGGGAAGAGATATAAATCTCTGTAGACTGCTAACATGATGCCACATCATTGGACATAAGGGAAAGTGGCTTTTACTCTAGCGACCAGACAGGATCGCAGTCCCCTCTCAGACTTAAACGCAGGCAGCTGCTCACCTGACCATGTTTCTTTTCCCCTTCTTTCTTTTCCCCTCTCATACACCAGTTATCTGAACATCTGAACTTCGTGCAAAACCAATGTCTTATAAATATGTGATTGTTGATGATACAAGCTGCTGAGATACACAGCATGCTACAGATGACAGAGATAAAATTCATATGAATCAGAAAGAAGAAAAAGTGACCGAGAAAGGAGTGCCGAAGCACCAATATAATTTTTTTTTTGTTGTTTTTAGTTCTCTTTCAATCAAAATATTATTTTTGGCACAGCATGCAAGTTTTTAAACTAAAATGTTGGAGGAAATTATTTTGGATACTAAATTTGAATGCTCTGGTAAAGTTTGAGACTTAATTGGATATTTTAATACACATTTGTTAAAGATGACTTAAACAGTTTTCACTAAAACAGGTTGAACTTAGTAAATTATTTGGGTTTTAATTCATTTTTTTTTCTTCAGGGAAAGTTTACTTCAAAATATCTTTCCACATCTACTCAAGATATTGGCTCTCATGCATCCCACTTTACTTTGAGGAGCTAACTCAAGTATGCCATTTTGAATCCTGCCAGACCTTGGCAACTTCTGTCATTAACAGATTGATAACATAATTGAAGTGATCTCCATTTACATAGAAGAGATCCATTCTGAGCTGCTTGTCTCGATTAAATGCCTATGGTCACACATTAAATGCCTATGAATCCAAGTGTCAATCCGAGAAACCACAAAGAGGTACCTATGAATTAAACAAGTCCGAAGGAGCTTTCTTCTAAATATTTTAAGAACATAATGGCAGCTAGAGTCGGTACATCAAAGTCGTTACATGCCTTGGCTTCGTGAATGAAGATTTGGGAAGGGCTCTACCCACGCTTGCTACAGGGTCAAAGTCGTTAACAAATGTGCCAAACACAGGCCAGACCAGTGCCCTTATGGCCCAAAGACTATTTAGTTTTGGATATAGAATTGACCATCCACAAAGGAAGTCTCGGTGTCTGTGCTGAGCCTATCTCAGTAGAAGTTGAAGAAAGATTATATATGTATAAAATTTGTCACTGCACAGAGATGAGGGGAATTTCAAACAGTGAAATACTTAAGAACTCATCTGTTTGAAAAGACACAAAAATAAATTCTTCAGCTAGTAGGATGCAGTGTAATTGAGGACTTTGAAATTGTTGAAGGCTTTCTGCACTAGCTTTCCCTTAAACAAAAGACACCATAAATCTACAGTGATATTTGTTGTGCAAAGATTTTACCTCCACAACCGTCTTATTTAATTTACAATTTGTTGTCTAAAAGTAAAAAAAAAAAAAAAGCCAACCCAAACAAACACAAAAACCCCCACCAAACCCCCACAACTAAAGCATGCTTCATTTTACTTGTTTCCTAAAAATAGGTTTTACCACTGTGCCTCTTAAAGTGCATGTAATGGCCTCTCTCCAACATAACAAAAGTGCAGTGGGACAAAAAAGGGAGAAGGAAAGAAGCAGTGAGGTTTCAAGATAAATGTCTGTACAGAGGTCCCTTCTCCCTTACTTTTGTAATGGATTAATTGCAATAGGGAAGTCTAGAACCCAATGGGATGCTCAAATTAACTCTGTTTTATTAATCACTCTTGAGACCTCCTTTTAAAATAGTTTCCTTTGAATAATACATAATTTCTAATAACTTTAAATTGTTTAATGATTCCTTTCTTGTTATAAAAATAGATTATTCTCATTAGATTAATTATGCATTCACTTAGTTAGGCAGTTCACGTTGATCATCTGCGTTTTTCAGTGCATTCCTAGTTACAGATATAAAACAAAATGAAAAAGAGACTTTCAGATTACGTAAAACTGAAGTGTATTAGCTACACTCTCATTGAAGAAAGATTAATGTGTTCCCAAATATACTTTCTTTAACATTGTCTTTCACTTATGAATTTGTGATACTCTTGGAGTTATTTTTATAGGTTTTCTTATATTACCTGTTTCTTTTTAAATAAGTTTAACTTGTTAACTGCCGTACTTGTTTTTCAGTTTCATCCTATGTCTTTCTAATCACTGTTTCTATAGAGGGCTTTTAGCCCTTTTTAATGCCTACATTTTCATCTAAGTCTATGATTGCTCTGTTTCTATCTTATTTCCAAAGATAACTGCCTTACCATTCCTATGTCACAGCCTAAAAATTAGTTGGAACTACTGTGGTTTAAATTTCAAAATAAATTGCATTGAAATACGATAGCAGTGAATTTTCAAGCATCATTTTTTAAAATTTTTGAGTCATACACTTAGATGTCCTAGTGAGTCTGAGAATTTTCATATATTTACAAATGTGAATTCAGTTTTCTTTTTAGGTGTTTCCTCTTAGACTGAGGTATAATAAAGTGAAGTGCTGGGTCCTGGAATTCAGTCACAACAACCTCTTATAGTGCTATAGGCTGGGAGAAGAGTGGCTGAAAGAGGCCCAATGGAAAAGGACCTGGGCGCATTGGTCACCAGCTGTCTGAACATGAGCCAGCAGTGTGCCCAGGTGGCCAAGAAGGCCGATGACATCCTGGCCTGTATCAGGAACAGTGTGGGCAGCAGGACCAGAGCAGTGAATGTCCACCTGTACTCAGCGCTGGTGAGGCCACAGCTTGAATGCTCTGTCCAGTTCTGGGCCCTTCAGTTCAGGAATGATATTGAGGTGCTGGAGCTTGTCCAGAGCAAGGCAATGGAGCTGGTGAAAGCTCTGGAGAGTAAGTCATGTGAGAAGCAGCTGAGTGAGCTGGGCGTTTTAGCCTGGAGAAGAGGTGGCTCAGGAGAGACCTTATTGCTTTCTACAACTGCCTGAAAGGAGGTTGTAGCCAGGTGGGGATTGGTCTCGTCTCCCAGGCAACTAGCAATAGAACAAGAGGAAATGGCCTTAAGTTGTGCCCGGGGAGGTTTAAGTTGGACATCAGGAAGAATTTCTTCACTGAAATGATTGTCAAGCATTGGAACAGGCTGCCCAGATCAGTGGTGGAGTCAACATTTCTGTGTAGTCACATTGTTCACAGTGCTGGAGCTTTGTGTCTTTGCTCTTCATTGGCTGAAGAGTAGCCTAGGAAAGCCTTATTTTATTTCTACTTATTTAAAGAAAATATCATACGAAGAAAAAAATGTACTTAAGAAAAATAAAATATCAATGTTGTATTTGTAAGAAACAGAAACATCAGTCATGGCCTACTAATGAAATTTTACTGATTTCTTCAGTAGAGTTTTATGTTGATGGAAGAAGTGTCACCCTAGTCCATAGGAAGGTAATTTTTTATCCTTATCAATGAAATTAATAAAACTTCACAATCCAGAATTCCAGTGTTCCATTTCTGACTGACAGGTTAGCTAAATGATTAATAAAAGAGTGCATGGTTCTGTTACATGGGGAAGACCAGATCCTACATGGTGATTATGTGTTGAGAAATTAAATTCCTTGATGAGATGGAGTCAAAGCAAACCAGATGTAGTATGTCCATCACTAAGTCACTTTGCCAGCCTTCCCAATACACAGTCTTGAACCTTTCTGCAGAGGAAAGGGGGTTTTCCAATTTAAATCTTTTGGAAGTCCTAACGATAATATACAATGACTTTGTAAGGAAACTATAAAAGAAGTTTATGATACTCAAATAAAACATGTTCGTAGAACATATGTGGTCTTTGGAGAAATGATCTCTCTGTTTTGAGCATACAGTGTCATCAAATTGGGGTCCTGACTTTGGCCTATGGCTTATAGCTCCTCCTACAGTATCAGTGAACGTAGTTCCAGGAAGACAGGATTCCTAGACCCAAAATGGGAAGAAGATGTAACTGTCTTGCAGAAATACTTGATTAAGCTTCTGACCTTTCTGTTTTCAGAACTCTCTGTAATAACTTTGATTTTAGAAAATCTTTAGTTAGAACTAACAGATATTATTTCTTATTTCCAAACTGAAACTGGTAAACATACCAGAAGCTGAGCTATTCAGAAGAATCCACCAACCTGAAGTCCCTTTTGTCACTCTCTAGGCTGTTGCTATCACAAAACATTAAAGGAAGATTATTACAGACCCCTATAATAACTATTTGTTCCAAACTTCCTTTAGTACCCGTCACTGAGATGGAATGCAATGGAGTATTTCCAAACAAGCTAGGTCTTAAATGCTGTGGAATTTCCATTTAGTCTACCTCTTCCCTTGAGTTTATCCTTAAATCTAATCATTCTGACATCTCAAATATGTGGTTGACTCTGCTTCCTCAGCATAATATACTAGACTGCTCAAGAGATATGATATAGATATTGCAGATCAGAGACAGGTCTAAAAATGTGGATTTGTGCTTCTTCCATGTTGCCAGAATGTAGGGTTTCTGCAGGAACTGAAAAACCATATGACACAAACAACCGTGGAGACTTCTTTGCTAATTGATCTGTGAGTACTATCTCATGAGGATTTTTGTAGAGATAGCATGAGGCTGCTACAGAAGTGCAACTGGATAGGTTTTTCCCATCCAGATTTCGCATTTCCAAACTCATACATCACCAGGTGTTTGGGAAATGACATAGGGTCCAGAATCTTCCTCAGTATCTGTAAATCATTATGTCCCTGTAGTTTGTATTTCCATCATTAATCTTTTGTTTTAGGGAGAGCTTCCAGTGATCCAGATGTGGTCACAAGTTCGGTCATCAAGTCCCAAAGGTTTACAAGTTAATTTTTTCTCTCTTTATCTCTGATCATGCCCTGGATGACATCCAGTGGTCCATTTAGCATAACTGCAACAGATAAGTTTTTCAGACAAAGAAAAAGGCTAACGAAGTTTTTTCCAAGCCAGTGCATATGCTGATATTACAGCACTCACTGGCTTGCATAGTGTTTCAATATATTTTATTTGCATGGATAATTTTCTCCATGGGAACCAATTGAAGGGATAAAGTCACCAAATGATTCTTTCCAGCAAGACATCAAGAGAACAGCTTTAGACTAAGATGGAATGGCATATAAGGAGATGCAAAAAATGAAATGCTGCTACCATTTAGGTGATTGTGATGTAAGTTGTCTTTGTTTCTTCTGTCACAACCAGAACATTCAGCAAGAAATTGTCTTAACAGGCCTGGAAAGCAGATCTTTAGACATTCCCTTGCTCTGGGAACTTCTAGTTCACAGCCAATGAATCTGTTTAGAAACTCTTAAAGGAAACAGTTACATTAGGTCATGTCTGTTGACTTTGCGTCTTGCAAAATTGATTCATCACCTTAAAAGCTTTGGAAATCAACATGCAGACAAGGTCTCTCCTCATTTCTTCCACAGAATGCTATTTCAGTTTTCCATTTAGAAAACTTTGGTTGCATCTGCTCTTTTGCTGTCCATTGTCACAGCAGAGTTGAAGTTCAGCAGACTTCAGTGATGGATCTGCTCATGCCACTGAGGATAAAGTTCAGTTCTTAAGACACGATCTTGCATCCTTGCTGTGCTTCAAAGACAAAATACAATGCATTGGTTCAACCAGAACCCTATCTTTCTTCTGGTTTCAGCTGAAACTTGAAATGTTTTGAAAGCACCAGCATATATTCAGCTTCAAATCCTCAGTGTTGAATATGCTGAAAGAACTTCTAGTGAAGTTTATTTTTTTTACAGCTGAGTCTAGATAGAGCCAGTCTTCATGTTGTGGAAGTAGAAAACTCCTTTGAAGAAGATAAGAAGCAGAAAACTTGGTGACAAATGTATATTAAAAAAAGCAAATTCCTATTATGGTACTATTAGAAGTTTTTACATTCTTACTCAGAAGATAGTTTACTCAGCTTTGCTTGGATTACTAAAGATATCAGAACACTAGTCTAAGTCACTGAAATATGAGTAAGTGCAGAATCAAGAGCATTCTGAGAACATTCAAGATGGTTCTTTTCAAAAGCAACAGCAACAAGATGAGCTATTTCAGAAATCTGCTCTGTTCTGGGACAAAGTAACTTTGAATATTTGCCAGCAAGTAAAAAAGAGAACATTTCAACTGAAGAAAGATTGGCACAAATTGCACTGTTATCTAGTAAACTAAGCAAATTGCACTTTTATCTAGTAAAATAAAAGCTTATAGTGCCTACAAGGAATAGTTAAGCCCATTCTAGAGAAAGACACTAATGCCTTTGTGCTCTGAACATAAGAGATTACTACACAGAGACATATCGTAACCAATTAATACCTTTCTTATTACAATAAGCAGCAGAACTACCAGTTCAGATGTATGGCTTTTAAATTGTTTGTGGTGCCTCTTAACAAAATGCTTTACAAATATTCATGATCGTTTTAGAGAGACAATTTTACAGGTTAGAGAGCTGTATCCTTTCATTTCTGTGGATAAATATTTGTTTAAAAAATTGATAAAAAATGAAAATAAGTTGTTCTTTTCAATGCTAGGAACTGGAATTTTTTTGTTGTTGTTTAAATTACATACATACTTTTACCTTACTTGTCAGTAGATTGCGTATATTGACCCAAAAACTTTTGGTCAAATAGGGAGTTAAAAAACACTGTTGATGATTTGCAAGAAAACTTAAGTTTGGACAGAATTCAGCAGCTTTAACGCTATTTCTGATTCCTAGGGATTCTGATTCCTAGGGAAAAATAAGAGGATTGTGAAGTATTGAGTCAATTCTCTGCTGTCAAAGGTCTTTAAAAACTCCTGACTACACATTTTCACTCAACTCAGTGCTGTCTAGCAAGAAAGGTGGAAAATTCTATTAAAAAAAGTAATGTTCCAGGCAAAGTGTTGCTGAAAGTCACATCGGAAGGTGGACTACGGATTTCCCACTTCCAGTTTAGAAGAATAGTAATGAAATATTAGTAATAGTAATAAAAAATATGCTTTCCTTGAAGAAGGAAAATGTGGGATTCAGAACTTCTAGAAGGCTGGTTTCTCAGAAGCTGGTTCTGATTCCAAAAAAACAATCAGGCTACCATAATTTATGTTGTTGGCAAGAGTTAGAATCATGACACCTTCAATAAGAAAGGTGATGTTGGGCAGTGTCTCATAGAACATGAGGTTTGCCAGCTGCCTGTCAGGGAATAAAATCCTACACATAAATTTAGACCCACACAAGTGGTTCTTGGACCTTGGGGGTTGTGGATCATACCTTCTGATCCACCTTCAACATCTTGGCACCCTGCTAGTGCCCTTCTCTTGGGAAAACATATCTTTATGGCTTTGACAGGAAAAATTCAGAAGTCTACTTTTTAATGAAGAAAGTGCAGCAGTAAAGTGCCAATCCAGTTCATTCTTGTATGAATTTAGTATATCATAATAAAAGGAATGGCAGCTAATGTTTTCAAAATGGTATCTCTCTACTTAGGTGCTTTAAATTAAATTGAGATGTGTGAATAAAATTAGTATGCCTTTCAGGAGTACTTGGCAAATCAATTCTCAACCACCTTGTACTGGGTCTGGCTTGGATAGCGTTAACTTTCTTTATAGCAGCCTGGATAATGCCATGTTTTGAATTTGTGACTAAAACAGCCTTGATAACACGCCGGTGTTTTGGCTATTGCTGAATAGTGCTTGAGCAGTGTCAAGGATTTCTCTTTTTATTAGTCTGCCCCCACAGACACTAGACTGTGGATGGACAGGTGATTGGGAGGGGACAGCTGACCTGAGCTGGTCAAAGGGATAGATATAACAGACCATAAGACATCATATGTTCAGCAATAGAAACTGGAGTAGAGAAAGAAGAAGGATTTTGGCTTCTGAGGTAGCTCTTAGTTTGGAGACTGGCTAGGCATCTGTCTACATGTGAGAAGTGGCAAGTGATTTTCTTCCCTTTGCTTTTTGGTGGTTTGTTTTTTATTTTTTTCTTTTTTGTTCTTTCACATGTTAAACTGTCTTTATCTTGATGCACAAATTTTCTTGCTTTTGTTCTTCCTGGTTTTTTTCCCATCTCCCTGCTGGAGGGGGTGGGAATGAGCAGGTGTGTGAGTGCTTGTATGCTGACAGGGGCCAACCCACCACATACCTGTATGCCCAGGTATTTACTTTTCCACTACATTGAGAAGGTTACAGTTATTTATAGCCCATCCAAACAGGGAAACACTTGATCAGCAGCTGCTGATGAAATCACCTCTACCTCAGGCAATGATTCAGGCAGTTAAGGGTTATTCCCCTCATGGAATCATAAAATATCCTGTGTCGGAAGGGACCCATGAGGATCAGTGAGTCCAACTCCTGGCCCTGCACAGGGGAGGCCCAAGAATCACACCAGGTGCCGGAGAGTGTTGTCCAAATGCCTCTTGAACACAGACAGGCTTGGTGCTGTGACCACTTACCCTGGTCCAGTGGTCAGCCACCCTCTGGGTAAAAAAGTTTTTCCTGTTATCTAACATAAACCTCTCCTGATGCAGCTTCGTTCCGTTTTCTCAAGTCCTGTCTCTGGTCACGAGAGTGAAGAGGTCAGTGCCTGCCATTCCACTTCCCTCGTGAGGAAGTCGTAGGCTGCAATGAGCTCTTCTCTCAGTCTCCTCTTCTCCAGGCTGAACAAGCAAGTGACCTCAGCCTCTCTTCATATAGCTTCCACTCTAGACTCTTTACCATGTTCATAGCCCTCCTTTGGATCTTTCTAGTAGCTTTATATCCTTCTTATGTTGGGGTGCCCTAAACTGCACACAATATTCAAAGTGAGACCACACCAGTTCAGAGTAGAGTGGAACAATCACCTCCCTCAACTGCCTTGCAGTGCTGGGCCTAATGACACTGCTGGCTGCCAGGGCACTGCTGACTCATATGCAACTTTACATCAACCAGGACCCCCAGGTCCCTTTCTGTGGCGCTGCTTTCCAGCATCTCGTTCCCCAATCTGTATGTACATCCAGGATTGTCATGTCCCAGGTGCAGAATCCGGCACTTGTCTTTGTTAAGCTTCATATCATTAGTGATTGCCCATCTCTCTAATTTTTTTAAGGTCTTTCTGCAGGTCCTCCCTGCCTTCAAAGGAGTCAACAGCTCCTCCCAATTTAATCTTTGCAAACTTACTTAGTATTCCTTCAAGTCCTGTGCCCAAGTTGTTTATGAAGATGTTGAAGAGAACTGGTGCTAAAATGGAGCTCTTTAAGTGCTTGAGTGTAAAGGATGATGCAGTTGGTTTCGGTAGGGTGCTATGTGTCATCTACCTACCCACTCAGCATGAGTTATTGCCACTGTTATTAACACCTCCAGTACAGGGGAGAGACTTGTGTATGGTAATGCACAGTCCTAGAGAACTAAAAGTTTTACTTGTACTTGGCTCATGTCGTTCAGTACTTGCAACTGGTTTTAGTTAACTTCAGTAGTCCTTTAATAAAGATAATTTTTTAATATGTTATATAAAAATAATACTATTATAGAGACACTTTTTAGAGACCTAGAAGTAAGTGAAGAGCTAATTCTGATTTTAATGATTTAAAGTGTTAATTTAGAGTTGCTGACATTTTTGATATGTCCATGTAGTTTAATGTAGTAGCCGAAGTCCCAGAAAAAGAATTAATTAAATCAAGATTTTAGCGAAAGTGTCTAGCTGTGCACTTGCTTTTCAGTAAATACATATAATGTTGTAGGAGTCTAAAGCATGTACAAATTTCCTATCTTCAATATATGTTGGTCTTATTGACCTCTTAAAGAGCTAAGAATTTACCTGACATGTTGCTTAAGAGTACTAGTAAACCATTAGTATTGGTTTGAATTGGTTTCCAATAATGTTTTGTTTTTAGAAATTACATGGATAAAGTGCAAGCATTTTACTGTTTAATAAAATGAATCTAAAGTAAAAAAAAAATTTTATTATATCACATGAAGTGGAATGTATCAATTACATTTAATTACATAAGGTTAGTTATAAATTAGTAAATGAATATAAATATTTAAACATATAACTATATAAATACATAAGATAAATTGTTAAATTACATAAGGGATAATTATAAATTTATGTAAGGTAAAATCACTGCTGAGCTTCAGTGTTAAATCTTCCATATAGAAAACTGAAGTATGTGTCTAAAGATGTGTCTCTAAAACCCTTTGAATAATTTTTTTATTGACAATAATAAGGAGAAGTTTATTCTACTTATGTAAGTAATTAATTAATTAGCTTAGTGAGCAGTTATTTTTAAATTGTAAGGTGCAAAAAATGGTGGGGGAAAGGGAAGCAAATTTACAGCTGTTGTAAGGATTTGTTATCCCTTGATAAAAGAGTTCCATTAATGGTTCAACCCATGATTTCTGATTCTGAAGACAAATTAATTTCCCGTGGTCCAAACTGTCCTCAAACTGTTTTCTTTTATGTTTTTTCTCTCTTTTTATTTATTTATTTACTTATTCTTCTGTGTGAGAAAACCTTTTTTGTAAATCATCTGTTTCTGGGCACAATAAGCACAAAGCATCATACTGCATCAAAATGTACTACCTGTTAGAGTGTGGATATAACTAAAGCAAACGAACCTTATACTGTGAATGCAGGAAGGCACCAGGATGTTTTTACAAGAGTTTTGCAGATCTGAATAATTAAGATATAGGAGTCTGAGTAAATAATCTTCCATCTCCTAAGCTGAAATGTATCCACAGAGAAAACAAAAAGCTAAGAAAGCTGTCTTTCATCGCTTTTTGTCTTGAGTTTATTCCTTCTGTAAATGTCTATGTTGTACCAAAGCATCACCAGATTCACTAGGCTTGTACAGACTCTGCTAGCTCTGGCTAACTGGATTTTTTTGCATAAGCATATGGTAAGCATGTGAGCAACACCAATGCATGAGGAAAGGAGGAAAGAAAAAAAGAGAAAATCCCTTACCATGAGAGGAAATCATTTGCTCATGGCACATTGTTTCTGAAGAGGCTGGTGGTCAGTGATGGCATGGTGGACAATTTTTCATTGAGTGATCTAACTTTACAAAATAAATTAAAAAGGGAAGGATGAGATGATGGAATCTATAAGCACCATCCTTGAGGACAGCTTTTCCAGACATAAAGTTGTGTAGACACAGAGTCTAGATCATTGAAATCTTTTAAAAGGTTGTTGCAAAAATAACTCATTTTATGAATTAGGAGTGAAAAAAATCATTTAAAAGAGCAGAAAAGAAGATTGCTTGAGTATCTTCCAAATTTCTTTTTCATCTTCATCAAAGGAAAACTCATAGAGTTGTACTGTGTCTTATATGCTTTGTTTTGAAACTACTGTACTTCAGTTAAAGTTTGGTTAGTGTTAAATTATTCATTCTTTTCAGTTGAAAATTTGATTTAATGATTATGATAACATCATTTGTAAAAATTCAGTCACTTGATTTTTGTCATCTTCTTTTTTTATGTAAAGGGCAAGTGTTATGTAGGAAACTTTTAAAAAGCTACCTGTTGTGTTAGTGCAATACATGATAAAATATCAGTTTGTCAAGGTATACATATATGTAATAATTTTAATGCTGATACCATTTATAATTCTAAAGCTGAAGAAATACGTTCTCATGTATATATAGAAACATATATCTTTTTGTATGATTCTGAGATATGCTTTTAAAATGGGAATGTATTTCATTTGTAGATCTTATTTATTTCAATTTGTCTTGAGGAAAGCAGCGTGTAGGCAGAAGGGCAAGTTCTCAAATGGCAGGCTTCTTGGGGATTGGAAGTACTGTTTCGTGGTGGCTGAGTTTTACTCTATTATTCTCACTTGTCTTAAATATGTTTCACAAATACTGTTATTACTTGACATATTTATTGCATTTTTTCTACATCGACTAGATTTTAAGGGTACTGAATTACAGAACAAATCAACAAAAAATATAGAATCTGGGACTGTTTGTTCATTGCTTTGTTAGTTTGTTGGGGTTTTTTTGTAATTCCTTTTCCTAACTGTACTGTCTGAAGTATATTACATCAGTTATTATATCTGGGCTCATGTTCATGCACCCCATTGCAGGTCAGTTCCTCCTTGAAGAATCCCGCCTCATAGAAGCAGCTGAAATGGCAAAAAAAGCAGCTGAACTCGATAATACGGAATTTGATGTTGTTTTCAATGCAGCCCACATGCTCAGGTTAGTGCTTTTACACCTGCCTTACTTGATGTTCCTCTCTTATTTCGGAGGAAAATAGGATTTATAGCCTTTGCTTATGCAAAGGATTCTTTTTAAAGCCGAGCAACTCTTTTGAATAATTCAGTACTGCTAATAATATACAAAGAACTGGAATGAAACTGTTGCAGGATTTAGCACTTTTCATTTCTAATTTTGTGTGTATTATCTCATAATTTCTTACCTTCAAAACTTCTGTAGTTTACAAGCATGTAATCCATTTTGCTTGCATAGAAGAATAAGTGTTTCTTTTGTGAAGAACCTGCTGCACGATTTCCTTTCACATGATTTTAAAAAAATTAGTGTGAAAAGATGAAACCATATTTCTGTTCTAGACATAAGTAAGGAATATTAAAATTTTCTGTTAGTAGGGAACACCATGATAATGAGAAATCTAAATATTCTCAGGCTAATAATGACTTTGAGACTCATAGGAGCACATAGTGATATTCTCAGAATCTGTGATTTAAAATGTAGTCTTATATTTATTTCTGTTCTATCTGAATAGAATTAAATTTTAGACTTCTTCTTTTTTAGCTTTTCAAGCTGACAGACCAGGTTATTCAGTAACATTAGGCTTCTATCTGTGAGTTTAACACAATCATTAAACTCACATTACTGTAATAGGTATCCTCCATGCTTATTTCTAGGATAACTATCCAATTATTGTCTATTGTCCGCTTAACAGCTCTAGGGATGCTTGATTTCATGTAGATGATATCTAAGCATAGAAAATGCATGAAAAGGGAAATAAAAAAATAATATATTAGCACAAAACAGTTCTGATAATTTCTCTGATGAGATAATTTCTCTGATGAAGATGTCTCACTAGGCTGTTTATACTTTTAATGTTTTAAATATGAAATTAAGGGAAAGGAAAATTGTATAAAAGAGAAGGAAAATGCTATAAAACAGAAGGTAGAATCGGCTTCAGGCAAGTGACCCGTGTTTCAGAATTACAGTTTCTATACCAAGATTTTGGAATATGCCCCAAAACACCTTTTGAAAAATAACTTACTGCTTGTAGACTAGAAAGGAAACCAAGAAAAACAGTTCACTGGTAAACAATAGTTTGACTTGACTCAGGTGTATGAGCTGTTTTAAGAATCCTTTCCTTCTGCTGATTACATTGTGAATGATATCTCTTGAGACAGAGTTCAGTAATCTGAAACATTTAGATCAGTGTTACAAATTCACAGAGAGAAGCATAGCAAGCAGGGGAATTCAGAGGGGTATAGAGTGTGTCAGAGTCCTGATTTCAATGAGTGTGTTGTGGGAGATAAGTGTCAGTGGTGTGATTGAATGTACTTTAAAATGTGATGATGTAAATCAATACTATTTTGGAAATAGGTTTAATAAATCTCTCTCTGTGAGCACTGAGTGAAGCATCTGAAGTCTTGAAGGCATGTGTGATTACATCTGGATATGAGTATTTTTTAACTTTTAAAGTAACAGTAATGCTGCTGTACTGTGTGTCAGCCATGGTTAACCTTCTTGATCTGATTGGGAGTATACTGTTTTTGGGGTGCCTTAACCAGCATTGAGCTCAGTGATTCTAAGATGCATTCTCTATTTTTACTGTAAGCAAAAAGCCAAAACCTTAAGAAACAAAGAAAACTCACCAAACCAAAACCCTTAAAAAAAGGGCCTGTTTTGGTTAGCTGGAATCCACTGTGCTGCTTTAGGTTACCTAGTTAGTCTAATTTTTCACTTACATGCTCAGCTCTCTTTGTGGAAGATTGTAATTGTCTTCCTAATATGCTTTGGGAGTCTAAAATAGTCTGGAGGATTTAGCAAGAGCAGGGTGGCAAAGTTAAATTCAGTGCTGCTAAGCATTGCTTAAAAACCCCATGTGTTAGCATTTGCTGAAAGGTTATGGTTCTGTTGTCTGTCCTTGTTCACTGCTCTACTTAGCAATTGATTTAAATATATTGCTTCTGTAAGACTTGTACAAGGGCAATGTGTATTCATTCACTGGAACAGAGCAGCTACAAATCCATTGTGAGTGAGTGCAGGACTTCAGAAGCAGCTGATTTTCAGAATCTTTAGAACAATGGAGAGCTGAGGTGATTCCAAGAGGAAAGCAGATACCAAGACACAAAAAAGGAAGGAAAGAAGGGAATAAACCAACTGGCATAGAGTGACACAGCTAGGAACTGTGAATGCTACATGCAGTCATAAATAAAAGGCTGAAATAGTTCCATGTAGGTGACCAACTGCTCTTTAGGTACCCTAGAGAGCTATAAAAACTGGCTGGTGAGTAAGAATTTTGAATGAACTGCACAGCTGTGAGGTAGAAAACACATTAGAGAAGTTCACAGAGCATGAAAATGAATTGACTCTAGTGAGTGAGATGGGAGAAATTTTAAAGATGTGTTGTGGACTAAGACAGAAATTGATACCACTGTGGATGATGCAAGATTTCCAAAATGACTGCAAGATAATAACAGCAGCTTAGATTTTTGTATAGATTCAAATATTTTTTGTCAGACCAAATATTCTACCCAGCGATGTATTTTTGAATTAGGAAGGAATTATCTTTCCCTCCTCTATTTTTACTGTTTCCACCATTAGCCTAAGGAGTGTCACAAGACTGAGACATATGAGACATTTCTTCAGTATCACATACAACTTCTTTCAAATTTGGTTTACTGTTTTGGATGGAAACTAATCACAATATTTCTTCAAAGTTCAATTTATTTTTCTACTCTAGTGCTAAAATATTTTCCTTTTTTTTTTTAATCCCCTTACTCTCTGAGGAAAAAAAATTAGATTAAAACACAACCTCAATAAAAATTTGCAACTTTTAAAATTTTGAACTGGAATGCTGCAAGGTAATCTTCTTTTTCCTAAATTTGCAACAGAATTGTTAGCTGGGTCCAAATGCAGTAATTGTATTTAGAGATAGCCTGTTCTCAGTTTATCAGTCACAAGAACTTCTGCTCCTCGTGTCAGGTATTCCAACATTGCTTACTTCCTTTTTTTATGACTGAATCTGAAGTCAAAAAGTT
Organism: Pachyramphus minor; assembly: GCA_013397135.1. Taxonomy (NCBI): domain Eukaryota; kingdom Metazoa; phylum Chordata; class Aves; order Passeriformes; family Tyrannidae; genus Pachyramphus; species Pachyramphus minor. The sequence continues at coordinate 168,837 of VYXB01010332.1, forward strand.
AACAACTGAGTTAGTTCTGTTTGCATTATTGAGAGACCTCCCTGCTCCTAATTGCAGATAGTTCTTTGGGTTTTTTTCCCTAAATTACTTCTGTAGCGTCCTGATAATGCAGTGCAAGATGAATCAAGTCATCTGTAAAAGGGATGAGATGCAGGATGAATGTAATTAATTTCTTTGCAAGAGTCTGGTAACTTTTAACTTGCATAATACTTGCCTGTAAAATTTATTATCTCAACAAATTGGTTTTCCAGACAGCTTTCTTCAAGGGTCATGCAGCTCTTTGGGTGGTTCTTAAAACAGTATCTGGTCAAGTGTTTTACTTTTTTACTATTTCCAATGCTCTTACTGATAGGAATTTGATGTCCTTCAGAAAACCTAGACACATTTTAATGAAATGCAGTGAAGCACGTGTTTGTAATGCTGTACCTTCAGTGACTAAGTCATGTATTAACAAGTGCTAAGGTTCACTTTTTAAGTTTTATACTAGGTGAGCTGCCATGAGCTAGATTTCCTGTGGTCTAGGAGAAGATTATTTTTAGAATGAGGGGTGGCAGTGGGGTGACATCGCCGTACGAATTAGAAACAGGAAAAGAGCTTCACGTTGTCTTCACATGGAAACAAACTTAGGAAGTGCTTAAAAGCACATTTTACAGGAATAATTAGTTTTTTCGTACTTCTGTAAGTGGGTTATTCTGGGAAACTGTCATATTGCGTGAAGTTATAGCATGTTTGTTTGCTGTTAGAAAACAAGTCTAAATTAGAGCAATATTACATGACATGGTCTTTGTTTCTCAGTGAATTTCTGTAAGAGTATTTTGGCTCTCCAGAATACACTGATCGAACATGGAGTTTAATTGCTGACACAGTCTCATAGGCATAACTTCACCCTCTGTTATTGTCTCAACAGTTTATATTCATTCTTTAATTACTGTCTATGTGCTTAATTATATATATGTATGTATGGCAAAACATATAGTCTATATAAAATTTTTAAACAAAAAATGTGTTTGAATGGTTAGAGGTATAATTTGATTATGATTTTGTTGTGACAAAAAAATCCATTAAGAATGCCAAGTGTCAACATTCAGTATTTAAAAATAGGAATCTCTGAAGAAAACTTCTTTGTAGCTGGGCTGACATCCATGATTTCACTGTAAAAATAATCAGAAGCCTTGTACCAAGCAAAAGGCGGGTTAAAACTAACCCTTTCCCACTCGCATGTTTATATATCTAAACCAGTCAGCACTAGTGGTTTTTTTCTTTTACAACAATATTTTTTCCAGTGATCAACATAAAGATTCAAAATGAATGTAAACTGGATGTCAGGATAATCTAAGTGATGTGCTGTCAAGCACATTTATGAGATGTCACTGTCAGTCAGCTGGAACTGAATACAGGGAATGGGTTGGTCTGGAGGCTTGGGTTAACAGATATGAGAGAATAAAAAGAGAAAACATTTTTGTCCCTTAAAACAAGATTGAATGCTAGTGCTAATAGAGGAAATCAGAAGTGTTTTCAAAGTCAGTCCTCATGAAAAGATTTAAGATAGAGTTATATCTCATAACTGTGAAAAAGACTCTGTCTTCTGAAATACTCTTTGGTCCCTTTCCTTCCTTTCTGTTTTATTATCCATATTTTATCTAATATTTTGCTGTGAATTATGTTACCTTTAGTAGTGTCCTTCCCTTATTTGACGTTGATCCAGAGCTCTTTACTGCTCAGTGGCATAGGGTTACTGCAATTTCCTACCTCTGTGCCTTTAATTTTTCTCGAGGGAAAGCTATTTCAGGGCTTAACGTAATGAATTTCTAGTTTAGATTTGCCGTGAAATTGGGATCCAGAATTCTGAAGCATCTTAAGTAAGGGAACTGATGTTGAATGTCCCAGAAATGGAACTGGCATTTTCCTGACCAGATTACTGTGTTGTGCATGCATTTCTGTAAACTGTTTTTAATGGAAAACGATACATCCAAACTGATTTCAACTTAACAATTAATGATCCATGTTCCAAGATGTACACATGGGAGGAAAGCAACCCATGTATTTCCACTAGGCTAAAAGGGATTTTAATGTGTTCCACATTCACATGCCAACAACACTTTTTGGAGGTGAAGTGTACCATTTGTATTTGCCTCCTGGGTGAGGCACCTTGTTTATTTTATGTTATTTCACCACATTCAGAAGTGCTTTGTGTCCTGACAGTTTCATGCACAGAGGCGGAAAAAAAGCGCTGTGTAACATGTTTCATTTTATAACACCTTGTTGTAAATCCTGAAATTCGTAAGTATGAGATTATTTTTTTTTCAGTCATTTCAAGTGCTACTGATGCCCAGCAGGAGCTATTCAGAAGCAGATTGAATGAATATTTTTAGGCATTCAATCATTTCTAACCACTGCAACCACTGAGTAAATGACACATGTGAAAAGTAATTTAAAACAGTTAACAGGTATAAAACAGGTTCTACTTAGCAATTGTTACTCAGGAAGTGGTTTCAGCTCACACAGGAATTATGTGAGGAACTTCAAAGGGTTTATCCTTCTCCTCCTCTCCTCCCAAGACCAATAGCTGTCAAAGTGTATTGATTGGGATTAATTGACTATCATGTATTAAGTGGCTAATGTTTAAAATCTGGGTGGAAAGGAACATAAAATTAGAACACAATTTGATTACTGAATAACAAAGCATGTAAAGGCTCATGTAATGAACAAAGTAAAATCTCCAGGCCCAACTGCTCTTTGAATTAGTAACTGTTCTCAAAAACAGAAGAAAAAGGGGAGGGAAATCAGACTGCCAACTCTACTCGGTGTTATTCTTGTTTTCTAATTTTTCCCTTTTGTATCACAGAAATGCATCTGCGTTATGTAATGACATAACAAACACAAATATGCTGAAGATCTCCTGTCCTAACTCTCCTATGAAAGGACCATAGGAAAAAAGGAAATAATTTTAGCAGAAGATACGTAGCCTGCCTGAAAGTCATGCTTGGTTGTTCTTACAGATTTACCATCTTTGTCATGACGTGTATGTGATCAACAGATACTCACTGGACTGGTAGACAAAATGAATAGTTGGAGGGAAATTAAGAAGGTGGAGACAAAAGGAGAAGAGAGGAGATTGAGAGAAGAGATAAAAAGGGCCTATTGAGACAAAAACGTGCTGGGATTTCTTTGGCAACAAATTGCATTTTCATTTGAAGATACTAAACTAAAAACTCAGGAGGAGAAATAAAAAGTAAACTACTAGGAGCATGTGGATGCTGTCTGTATTAGTAAGAAGAAGAAAAAGATTTGAGCTGATAGTGCTTCAGGTACCCAGAAACTCATCTTATTCTCCTGGGACAGGAGATCTAAATTTAAATCCCCTCTCAGAATGATGTGAGTAAATGTTGAAATTGGAACTCTTTTCTGAATTAATTCCCTCAACCATGGAAACCTAGTTTTCAGAAATCATTGTATTATCTGACTTTTTTTTCTTTTTTTACTGGAATAATAGCGGTTTTGGGGAGGCACCAAGTGAGAAATTGCATTGTTGCATAACCTGCAGTTTCTGAATTTAAAGTATGTCTGATTACAAAGTATGATTTTCCTCTAATGAAGACATATGTCTCTGCTTTTGCCTGAGATGAGTGTTCAGCTTTCTGTATTGCTTTCTAATGTATACTAATATCATTTCAGAACTAAAAAAGAAAATGAGGTAGGCAAAGAGGATCTGTGCTGAGGACATTCTGAACTATAAGAAAACTTTTAGATTTACATATTTTGTGCATTTTTTAGGGCAATAACAGAAAACAGAAAGGTAGTTGCAGTGTTTTGGTTTTAGCTATATTTCTTTAGGTATGGGGGTTTTTTAACCCAAGGAAAATGAGATGTAAATGTTGGTTTTTTCTGTCCTGATAGACAAGCCAGTCTTAATGAAGAAGCCGAGAAGTATTATGAAATGGCAGCAGGATTAAGACCTAATGTAAGTACCTTCTTAATGATATCCATTACTTAAGTTGATGAATGTGCTATGGTACTGAACCCTTTTTGTTGAGCAGAACTTCTTGCTGGAGCATTTGATCTCTTACCCTGTGTTATATATGTTCTTTTAATGGTTAATTATTGGGTAGTCAGATGAAGCTGTTCATTTGTCAAACCAATCACTATACTTTCAAGTTGCCTCAGTGAAGTGGTCTAGCAATAATTCTTACTTGGCTAACATACATGGAAAAGACTTCTAGATTTAGATTTATTTATCTACATTTAAATGTGTTAAGTTTGGAAAGCTTTTCCAGTTCCATCTATTTTCACTAGTAAAAAAAGAATGAAAGGGTACTCTGTGATCCACTGTTGAAGGCATTTTAAATAACACATTTATGCCTTTTCCTCTGTCATGAAATTCTGACAAATATTGTTCAACAAACTTTAAGATAATTTTGCCTCAGAGGTATTTATCTCCAAGGTAATTGTATATTGGCAAAGAAATACCTGTTTTTTGAAGCAGAAGTATGTAGGAGTAAGTGACAGATGGTTTTTAAAAAGGGAAGCTCATTTCCAGTTTTATTGCATTAGGAACAAAGGAAATAAAATATTTTTTACTTACAATTTTTTACTCAATGTTATATTTCTTTTTGATTACCTTCACATTTGGGGTGGGGGAAATCATGAATATAAATGAGGCAGAATTTATTTTAAATATGTAACACTTTGCCTATCCAATAAATCAAATCTAGGGAAATTCCTGTCACAGAAGTCTATAGTACCAAGATTGAGGATGCATGTTAGCAAATTCAGTTAAAACAAAACAAAAAAAGGAAAAACTGCAGACTTAAAAGAGTTCTAAGAATCAAAAGCAACACCAGCTAAGACTCAAAACAATCTAAAAAAATATAATATAAAAAAACTCCAAAACAACTTATTCATATGAAATGGCAGACTTTCACACTGTCTCTTAAAAGCTCTAAAAATCCCGTGTATTGTATTATTTCATTCTTTGTGAGATAACAATATAGACTTTTTGATTCTTTATGCTTTCAGATGCAAGACTTTTTGTGTTGGATTTGGGGTTTTTTTGAGAGTATACCTTATGTTGAAAGGATTTCCTCAGTTGTGTGCAAACTGGTACAAGTCCTCTTCTGTGGTTCATTGTATGCTCAAAATGTTTCTCAGAAACTCCAAAATAAGTTTATTTTATAAACCCTATATGAATATGATTATATGTGTGAGGTTTCTCAGGGAGCCTTGGAAGTAATTGGCTGCTAGGTTAGGTATTTATAATTATTAATGACAAGTTTTACATGCTAAGGCCAAAGTATTCTTTTTGAAGGATAAGATGATCAGAATAGTTCATTATAGAAACTTTCTTCTAAGTTTATTAGGATAAGCAAAAATGTAATAGATACTGGTGTTCAGTTTTCTTTAAGAGATAAATTCGCTTTTATGTTCAAGATCATAGTTTAGCTTTCTAGATAAGCATGGTATGGATAAGGTTTAAGGCCTTTAGAAAATATTTTACAGATGAAGAGTGGGAAGACTATGTCAGTTTTCACTGCCAGCATCAACTTTCTGATGACTTTACAAGGGCATTTCTCAAAAATGTAAACAAACCCAGAAGCAGTCATACATATCTCTCTTATTAACTCTCAAATTTACCATAATAGTTTCAGATCGGGAGAAAAAGAAGCCACTTGAGAGGCTTACTTGGTAGTAAGCAGTATAATGTACACATGGTAAGAAAGAAGCTCCCAATCTTTCCAAAATAATATGGAATGTAAATTACTGACATACCCTCTACTTCATGGCTGCATCTGTACTGATAAATTAAACGTGCCTAGGACTGTTCTCTCGTGTTGACTGAACCAGCTGCTTAGAGCGTGTCCAGGTACTTTCTGAGAGACTGCAGTGCCCCAGTCCAGAGCTGTGTGAGAGCTATCCTCACAGCTTGAAAAAGCCCACAGTTTTATTTGTCCTTTTGGATATAGCCTATGTATGCTCTCACTGTCTCATGAATATGAAGGATCAAGAAGTTATATGAGTCAAGATGCTAAAGAAATATCCTTAAGCAAAACGTAATGCTGAAGGATTTAATTTTATTTTTTTGTATCCATCACTAATGATCTAGAAACATTTCTTTACAGAAAATTCAAAATAGTAAATGTAATCATGTGATGTGATATACAGATGCATACCATTCCATGTATATATACCCATATCTATATGTATATTTGTGTGCCTTGTTTAATGTTAGCTGCTAGGAGGCCTGTTCCCAAATTCCCTCTTGGTGAGCTGCATACACCAGCATTGAAATCTCATACTGTGCAATGGATCAGCCTTGTTACTAGCATAATTAAGTGCTCAAAGTGTCTGTTTGACAAGAATCTTCCCTCTTCTAGTGATTGAGACAGTATCTTTTGATATTAGTGAGTTATGCATCAGCATCCCAAGTAAACTGGCTCTCTGCTTTTTTTTTCAGTATGACTTTTTTCCCCTTTGGTTCCCCAGTCACTCCTTCAAGTCGCAGGTTGAAGATCCATTTCTTTGTTATCAACTTCCTTTCACTGTGCCGAGACAACTAAATTACCAGTTATTCTTTAGAATTAGACCCATGCCTGGCTCTTGAGAGATTTCCAGCTAGTGCAGTCTAAAACAAAACTCAGATTTCCACTCTCCTGCATCTGTTTCTTTACAAATATAACATATTGTATAATTTCTCTAATATCACTGCTATAAAATAGAGTCCTTACCAGCAATAAGACGTTAGTACTACTATAAAATTAATCTTTTACTGATTGTTAGTGCGTTTTTATGCTCATTGTGCTTTCATGAGTGTTTTTTTCAGCATTCTCTCTGTTTTCCTTTTGCATCTCTTTCTCTGGTTTCTCAATCATTCCTGTTGCTTTTGGAATGAAGCAATGCTGCATACACAATGCTCGCTAATTTATAAGTCCTTCCGATCCAGAAGCTGCTCTGCTGAGCTTTTCTACACCGTTGTCCAGTTTAAATGGCCATCTGAATTCTGACTTTCAGAGATACTTAGTTGGCTATTTCAGTGTTTTTTCCAGACATCAGTCTCCACATTTGTCTCTTAGATAAGCCCTTTTATTTCAGTGTCTCAGAACTGGGGAGCAACAGTGAGCAACCAATATGCCTCTGTGTCTCAGTCACTTTTTCATTCCATCTAATCCAGTTTATCAACTTTGTGACTAATGAGGCTAAAAACATCGCCAGAAATGCAGTATTGAGTTACAGAAAATGTAACTTCTGTGAAACATGCAAGCTGTTGTTTTTTTAAGAAAGCAAACATAAAAAGATTTTACTTTTGGAATGTTGGAGGTGATTCATTCATCATTGAACTAACTCTGAGAGGTCTGAAAATACATGAACATAGCAGAGATGTGTTAAAATGTGTATACACATCTTGAGTGCCATCTTTACTTTTGGATACACATTCTTTCTGCATAGGGCAAAGGGATTAAAACACTTTGGTACAATAGCAGCACCAGTTGCAAAGGCACTTGGATGCAAATTTTAAAAAAAATCTATTTGTATTGTAATGTTCCTGATTGGTTTTATTTGCAGTAGGTGTGTATTTATCCTCTGTGGAAGTAGTTTTAAGGCAAATTTCAGAAGAGCATTATTTTCTGTAAAGCACACTGCTCCTGTGGAGATAGGAATGATTTGTCTTAAACTTTACTGGAGAAGCAAACATTCTCAAGGTTATGTCTATTAATTTCCAAATAGGCTTCACAAAGTTGACTTCCCCTGGACAGCCAAGGAGAGAGAGAGGAATCCAGGAAGCAGTTCAGAAAATGAATCTACTTTTATTTGCTATGAATAATTTCTTACAGAATTCTCTTTTCTTGCTACAGAGATTAGCCTCCCTAGCTCCTTGATCTTTGAATGCTTTCCAAAAATTGTGTTGTTGCATTGTATCTTGTACTGTGATCAAAACAAAATTATTTTAGAGCCTTCTCAGTGAGGAACACATATGTGTTTGTTCTAGCAATGTTGGCTTGAGTGTATGTTAGTCACACTAGTCTAATTTTAACAAATTTTAGTTGCATGAAGAAATGAGAAGAAATGAATTCTGAGTGGGAGTATTGCTGAAGAAAATCTGTATTCAGAGGTGATTTCTCGGTGCCCTACATATTGTAATGTTCACAAACCAGGAAATTGTTTTAACAAGTTGTTAGGCACTCTAAAATGTGAGCTTTAAGCTTGCTTTGTTGTGGAAAAATCAGTCATCCAGCAACTCTCTTTAAATTGGCATTCTTTTCAAGAATGTGAGATGTTGACTTAAGCTTCAGCTTTTTTTCAACTTTTAAGACATCATTTGTGTAATAGAGCTGCATTTCTAATTTTTTAAGTCTGAACCTGAAGCAACCAGTCTTAAAAAGCTGCTCTAGAACCCCCACATATGGCCACTGGCTTTTGAGAAGAAAGAGCACTTTGAAGTGTGACCTCAAGAGTATTAAATGAAAGAGAGCTCACCAGAGCCTTAAGACTTTGAGCCACCACTTTGAGATGATTGGCTTAGAAGCATTCCTCAAGGAGGTGCCGTGACCTGCAAGTCACTACCATCCCAACCACATATTAGTGCTGTTTGCAATCTGGAGCTCATGACAGCTTTAAGCCCCATGTCATCGGCACATTGTCAGAAACAGCTGTTTCCACTCTACCACTTCAAAAGGGCTTGATTAAATATCTTACTGTAACAACATACATAAAGACACACACACAGAATGAGAGGGAAAAGAGAAATGTACCTATAAGCAAAATAAACACAATTTCCACTAGATGGTTTAATCATGATGTGGGGGACTAAACCATTTCTTGACTTGAAGGGTTTATGTAATCTGCTACCACAATATCATATTAAAAAGCAGTTTCTACAAGTGCTTTTATTTTTTTCCCTAATGCTGGAGTACAGATTTCATGTCAAGGGCTCCAGAATTGCAATAAGCTCTACCTCAAACTGTCTAACTTGGGAAAGAATGCTAGTGATTTCCACATAATTGACTGTAATTCTATAGACACCTTAGAGATGACATGCTTTCAGTAACTTCTTATGGAAAGTGTTCATAATAAATAGGGTTTATTCATGGCAGGACTTCTAAAAATGAATATTCTTCCAATAGTTCATAGATCTTTAAAAAATAAAGTAAATGTTGCATTTTGTCTTGAAACATCTGTAATCAAGATCTGCTATATTATATATTTTTTCCTTAGATGTTTCCATGCCAAATTTTCCTATTTGATTTTCTTGTGGACATTCAGTAATTGTCTCATGTAGATTTACCAGACTTGGATTAATTGTGAGGGAAACAACTTTAATGTATTTTACCAGCTTTAAGGACATGTCATCTTATTGCCAGGGAGAATTTTCATAAATTTTTTAAGGGCTTCTGCTATGTTAATTCTGCTGCTGCTGGTAGTAGTGAATGGGTTAACAGTGATTGCTACATTATCTGAAGCTGATCTCTGCCTGAAAAAAACTGGTGCTGTTCAACACTACACTGGATCCAATGTCGTCCTCACACTGCTCTAGAGATACAGTAATGAATGTATTGCTCCTGCAGCCCTTCTGAGCAGCTCTACCTGAGCCCTTTTATGCAAGTGCAGCTGGAGTACCTTGCCATCATACTCCTGGTTTCTGGAGCCTATACAGATAACACTGACATAGTTCTCTGTAGAAATAGTACATATATGGTTTTTACACCATGTGTTATTGCTAATAATGCATGACAATTTCCGGTTGAGAATCCTTGTTTCAAAATGTTCTTCTGTCTGTGTACTCATTTATTCAAAATTATGAACACATGGCAGTATTTTATCTTTATCTCTTGGTGCCATGGAATGACCACAGAGCTGTATTTTTAGGTAGTTAGCATCCACCAAATTCACCTCTTCAGTTGTCCGCCTTTACATAAAATACAAAAGTGGGCCTTGTGTGACAGAAGGAGCTTCTGCTGACTGCCTGTCTGCCCTCCGAGATGCTCCCAGCTTCTCCTCCCCTGTGTCAGGGCTGCACAGCTTCCTTCTACCAGCACCAGTGGCTGCTAAGCCTCGCATTGTTTAAAGGCTTCCTCTCAAGTGTGCCAAGCTTTCCGCCTCAATAATATGAATGGCTGTGGATTTCTTCCAGCCCAGCAGCACTCCTGGCCCCCTGTAAAGGCCTCCTTTCTTTTCTCTTGGTGAAGGTGTGAGGAATAAGAAGACTTTCCAGTATCCAGTTCTTCCTCCCTTCCTGCTGAAGACTGAATTAAATGTTATAGGGCATGCAGGGACTAAAAAGGATACTGTGGCTTTTTAGGGACTAAAAAGGATACTGTGGCTTCCTAATGAGAAGATAGGCATGACTGATGTGAAATGTATTTCCAGATGGCATGCTTTTAATAGTTTAACTTCAGGCAAGTACAGGGGTGGGAGGCTTAGGCATGGATTGGCGGGAGAGGAGATAATGCAACACCCTTATTGGAAAGAGAACATGACTCTCTGATCTCAAAAGAATAAGAGAGCACTTTCTTGGTTACTCTAATTTGGTTAGACTGTACCTGATGAAACGCCAAAAAACCCTGACTCAGAGATTTGGTATCAGAATAGCTGTGATATTTTTCAGATTGTGTAGCAGAAGGGTGATGTAGCCTAAAGGTTATACAAAATGGAGAAATTCAAGAAAATTAATATTAACTGAATGTGACCTTCCCTTCATTTCAGGTAGAAAGAATCTTCAATGTATACACAGAAATAGCAACACTTCTCTATGGAAAGAGTTTATCCATGCACGAACTACCTCTGCCCTCCTGAGCTGGGAAGCTTTTTAAAATCTAATTTGGGCCCAAGCTCAGTTTTCTTTTGTTGTTGTTTTGCTTCACCCCTTTCAGATCCTTGTCCTCTGGGGCTAAGTCCAAGACATATATATTATTTCTGTCCAACTATTTGGGAAAAAACAGTGTTTATTCTTTTGAACAAGAAATTATCTTTCTGTATTCTCAATTGTATTTGTTCATGGCCCTCCTAATATTTTAAAGACACATTTGGGGTTTTTGTTGTGCACAGTTGTCAGCTTCAAGACAGGCTTCTATACAAGCTGTTGTTTTGAATCTTTAAGTATTCCAACTGCATCAGAGATTAATTCCTTCCACCTTAAAAAAACCCAGCAAACAAAACAAATAAACCCCCTATATAGTGTTTTCCACTCCTGTGATCTCCATCAGGGGACAAAGAAAGAACACAAGCTATTGGAATGGGGATATTTTCCTGTAATTCTGAAGCACAGTATCAGGATAGTTGTATAATTTGAAAACCGATTTACTCAGCTGTGGAAAACACTGAATTTCCTTTATGAGATACGTGAGAATATTTATAGCCTTATCGCAGAAAACTCTACATGTTTTGTCCTGCATTGTAGCAGCTCTGTAAAAGCAAACATTGATTGTGATTTTGGGCAATTATGGAATACTTAAATCTAGTTCTCAGTACTGTGATCCATCTTTGTGTAAGATGCGGAGGAGAAAGCTGGAACTCCTATCATTACAGTTCTCACCTTCATTTGTGTGAGAGTTAGGTTATGGGGAGTTCATTTCTACTCGCCTGATTATACAAGCAGTTAAACATGCAAATATCTGAGATCGATTGGCTCACTCAGTGAAGTTTGTGAGCTTTGGAATTGATTTAAAATGCCTTTAAGTAACTTTATTTCCTATCTAGAATAATTTGTCGTACATTGATGTTCTATTCAATAGAGAACTATTTTGTCTGTGCAAGTTCTAAATGACTGAAATGAAAACACATTTGAGTTTCTTCTGCTTACATAGATATTGCATTGCAGCAGCACTGTTGACTTGTTTAGAGTTGCTTCTCTTTCTCCTGCATGTGAGAGGTAAATTGGATTCTCTAGGTTCTGATTTCAAGTGAAGTTATGCAAGTAGCTATGAGCTCTTCTTAGCTTAATGTTTTCCAAACAGTAAGCTGCATACCCAGAAACACTCGGCAAAGTGTTTCTGAGACTCATTGCCATGATCATTTGGAGTGCAATGAAATCATTGTTAGCTATGAAAATATTTACGAATTTTGCATAAATATTAGTCCTCCTGCAGTCTAATTATGGACATAATGTATTTTCTAAGTCATTCAACTTCAAGAATTGTGAAATGTATAGACATGCTTTTATTTAACGGAGGAACAAATGTTGGAAATCGGCAACTTTATACTAATTCCTCTTTTCTAATTTAATTAACCTTTAGAACTTCATTAAATAATCAATTACTCCTACCTAGAACTGTTGAAACAGTAATTTTGTGCTACACATGTAATTTGAGAGAAAGAAACTCTGGTAACCCATGTGCTATTCATGTAGCACATAGGTCATATCAGGTTTTCAGTATGTCTGATGGCAATCCCTTGTGCTGCTTGGACCCACTAATGAAGTCTTCATAAAAGTAATACCCCAGGGTATTCTGGTTTATGTACCCATTTTCCATGGTAGGCTCTGTTACCAACAGCAAATGTTCAAAATGTTTATGTGACTAAATCTCCAAAAAGAAAAAGATCATATTTTCACAAAAATCTTACATGTTTATTGTGAGTTTAGTGATGCCTCCTAAGAAGTTAATCGTGCAAGTATTAATGTATAGATTCACACCTACCTATGTTCTTCCAGTATCAATACCATTAAATGATTGTAATGGACACCTCATAAATTCTCCAAAGAGAAAACACTTTTATACCAAATAATATTTGAGCTACTTTATTGTCAAGACCTGGATTCAGAAATTTTATGGGACTGCACCTCAGGTAGCTTGAATGGAAATCTTAGTCTCCTCACTTTTTTTTTTTTATATAATAAGTATTTGCGTTACACAAATCCAAAGTCTATGTCTGGTATATAGGTATGAGCAGTCCACCATCAAAATTTTTTTAATTAAAAAGGATGTGAGGTCTCTTGGATTTGTTTCATCTATCATTTTAGTGTCTTTCATCCACAGCTGAGTAGACAGATTTTTTTTTTGTGTGTGCTTACTTTTCAAGTACGAAAATTACTGCACAACAGTTGTGTCTGTACTTAACTGTGATGTTCATTTACTGAATAATTAAAAAAATAGTTTTGTGAAACTAATTAATAGGAAGTCACAGCCTAGAATTGTACTACTGAGTTAAATAAAACAAATCATTGTGCTTTGGGATGATGGGAAGTAGTAGTTTCTAAAGATGCAAGCTCTTTGGTGAAATTGTGTAAGTGATGTACCATCTATAGATTTATGCATTTGATTGTGATTCACAGCCTGATAGTAATATGACAGGGAGTACTATACTGCCTGCATCAGTTCCTGGAGAGAGCAAGATTGCCTTTGCCTTGTAAATGTAGCCCTTGGTGTCAATCAAAAGTAAAGTGCCATGAAATAGAGAACTCACAGCAGTAGATTAGAATTTCAGAAATTAAACCATCTGCTTGAATGCAATTAAAAGAGAATCTAGTAAGATTTTTCCTAATAGAGTGCTCTAGTGCTGATTCTGGAAACAATGCAATGGATTTATCATGCAATTAGAACTGATAAGAAAGTGGTTTTAATGCTCATTAAACAAACTCGGCAACTGTACATCCTCATTAGGATGTTTTTGCAATAAATAACTTGCTGATTTTCTTCCTAGTCTATAGTTCTGATGTATTTCTCATTCTAGGAATGATTTTTAGTTGTACATTGACATATCCTTTTTTTTTTTCACCCACAAGTTCTGGAGACCTTATGTTTCATTTACACAAGAAGGTTTTGATGCAGCTATTATTCTCGCCCACCCTCCCACACCTCCAGGTTTAATGTGATTTTTCTGTGACTATATAGAAGAGAAGTGCCCAGCAATAAGGCTTGTTTTGGTCTGAGATCTGCATGAGATGAACTGTACGTTTGCAGACTGCTAGGAAGGGGGTGAGTGTCTGGATGAAGTAATTTTCTTGGAATTTGTCTTTAAAAGCAACTTCAGTACCAGTTTGAACATAGTTTTCCCTCAGAAAATTACAGTCGAGATCAGATGTCTGCTACTGAGAAGATTTAGTGGGGAGGGGATGGATAGCTTTTTGTTTCCCCCAAACAGTCCCTTCTTGAGGCATTCTGAACCACTGTATATTAGATAGCTCTTCATATTGCATTCACATGGTTCTATTTCCTACAGTTAGTTTTACTGGAGAGGAAGTGTGCATTCCAGTGTACCTACCCTTTTGAAATGTCTTCCATATAATGAACAGCTCTATTACTAAGCTAAGGCAGTTTTACTAATTCTTCAGGTGTTTCAGTAAAGATTGACTTCCTTAACAGTAAGTAACTTTAATCTGACATTATGGTTTGTAACAGTGCCAGTTGCCTTAGCATCTGGCTGCCTCAAACTCACTGCAAACAATTACAGCATGAAAGAAAATAGAAACCTTTTCCAATATAACACAAGAGTAAAACCTGAAATCCACAGTAAAACCCCCAAATTAAATTCCATAGGAAGATTTGGTCTATGTCTCCTAGGTTCTTTGCATGCTTTCGTATGGCGTTGCCTTTTTTAACCAATTTGACCTTCAGACACTATTGATGTAACATGTTATTATGGGAATTGTATCACTTCATGTGATAGACATCCACTGGCTTCCGCTGACAGTAAAATTATTACCAATAGAGGAATAATAATTGATTCTCTTGTCTAGGGAAAGTTAGGCAAGAGAAAGTGTGTCAATGAAGGGGTGGAATAAAGGCTAAAATTTATCTTAAAACAATCTGCAATGCCTCAAAATCTCCTAGTGTTTTCTTTTCTGTAATGTTCTAATACCACACTTTGTCTGTGGGCTGTCTTAATAGTGATTGTACATGATAGGAGCCTTAAAAAATTAACAAAATTATCATTCTTTGTGCTCAGAGCAGGTATGCCAAGTTGCATAATGGTTTACACAATGTACTGAAAGCAATGCCTTACAACTACAAATCCCTAAATAGTTTGCAGAAGTAACAATATCAGTAATAGTTAAGATTGGCAATACTAATATTAATCTAGCACACAAGCCTTTAATTTAGTTGACTACACTTGTCAGCGAAAGGTGTAAAACTTTGTTGGATGTTTAATATTCATCTGAACATTTGAGTCAAAATACTGGAACCCTTGTGATTTTGAGATTCCCCTAATAGAACATAACTAAATTTTTGAGGCTAGAAATCAGCACTACTTCTTTCTGAAATTCCAGTTGTTGGCTGTTCTACTCCAAAATAGAAACACTAATGCAATATGCTTGTTACCAGCATATTGGAAAAACTGTACAATCTTTTCTGTGTACGGATGTATTTTATCAGTATCCGGGCAAAAATAGATGGATGATGAATTCATTCTCAGCAGACGTTTTTATTTACCAATGACATTTTATTTGATTAGAAAAAAAGTAACATTTTTTAATCGTGGTAGGGTGAGTGTAATTGTGATTACAAAGTCAGATGATCTGTAAACTAGAGTTTTCTCTGAAGATTAGGCAGTTTTGATTGTGTTAATATGAACATCCATTCTAATCAGCCCTGCATGTTATACTAATTTTATACTAATGTTATATTATAATGTTATATTATAATTTATACTAATGTTATATAATGTTATACTAATTTTTCTTTTAACACTTTACATTTCTTTTAAGTAAAACTGGGGTTTATCTTAGGCAGTAGCATAAAGCCCTTTGTTTTTCTGGTTTCCAACATTTAAAAAGAAAATGCATGCAAAAATACATTTACTCACAGATTGATTTTCATTTTTAAAAATTCTTACTTCTTTGTTAATAGGACAAAGTTCTGCTACTGGAAGATTTTGAGCAATTTCTACTTGTCAGCATGATAGTACAGATGACATTTCTATTCAAGTTTCTCACTTGCTTGGAGTACAGTTAGCATGCAGCGTACTTGTGTTAGATAAGGTAAACAAGTTGTTAGACATTTTATAACATAATTGTAGCTATATAATAAAATCATCAAATTGCAGACATTAGAGCGCAGTTGGGTTTCTATAAACAAAAGTTAAGTCATTCGGTGATTTTTTTAAAAAATGAAAACCTAAAGTGCTAGGAAAACTGGATAAGATTATCCTGTCCTATACTGATGACAGCATTTGAGCTGGAAAGTGAAGAAGTTTAATTAGAAACACTTTGAGGTCTGGAAACTGTTGATTTTTTTTTTCAATGTAACTGTAATACGAAATACTTATAACGTATGTTCCTCTTTAGCTTTATTATTGTAATACAAGTATGTTATCTAAAAATGTCCATCACAGTTTCCATATAAACTGAGAGTGATTACTGGGAGACTTTTTAAGTGTAAATCAAAGCAATTAGGGCATGACCGTTGGGGGAAAAAGTCTAGATTCTCAGAAATTACAAATGTAAGTACATTTTTGTGGGATGTTTTCAGCTGCTTCGAACTGAAGCCTTTAACAGTTATAATACATGCTTTTGTTAACTTGCTGATATGTAAACCAGTATACTCTGAACTTGCATAAAAACCAATGGTAGATGTCTTTTCAGCAGGAAAATGTAATATATATCCATATATGCTTGTTTGGTTTTGGATAACTATGTTTTTAAAATGATGAGCAGTTTTCTGAAGGTTAAGATGAATAAGATGTTGAGGAAAAAATCTCCATTGTCTGGAGAACATTGATAGTAAAATGTCCCCTATTGATGTGATAATTTGAGAAGCAAAGTAGACTGCTTGATGCATCCTTCCTATGCCAAGTCTAGAACTCTTCCCTGACTCACAGCTGTAGGTTTCCTTAATGATGCTCATGTCTCAATCTACAAGCAAACTGAATAATTTCGTGGTGTACTTGTGGATGAAAACTACCACATCTGTCACTCAGAAATAGGGAAAAAAAGCTGAAAAACCTTTCCTTCAGATTTTATTTTCTGGTTTTAAATGTACTTATCATGTAGTTTGCAGTTTTAGATACCATAGTCTCCACTGTATGAAAACACACAAGATTAGATGCATGCAAAGAATTTCCATGTATATCCTCATTTCACCAGGTAGGTTAAAATTTTAGCTGCTTCAGATGTCCAAATGAGAATATTCAAATGTAAAAGAATTAAAAATTAAAAAAATTATTAAAAAAACCAGTGCATGACCTAATGTTTCTGTAGTATCATCAGGTGTTATGTTAAGATTTTGACTCATTCTGGTTTTCCACTTTATTAACTTGATATATTATCCTAACCTGAGACTATTATTTTAACAGTATTCAACAGAAACTGTTTTATTACTATCTACCTTTTTTTTTCTGATGTCTTTTTGTTTTTTCCATGAAGGGTGTTCAAAATTTGTTGGTTTGGTGAACAATAAATGAGGTCTCTTTCTGTTTAATGACATATTAGTAAATAATAGGTAAGGTTGTTCTCTGTAAGTGTTAACAGCACAGTACTCTTAAAGAATCCAGTGATCTACTCCCCTATAGAGCCTAGGATTGTCGTTATTTAGATTTATATAGCTATTTATGTTGCTCATTCTTAAGGTAATTAGGAAGGAATGCAGGCTCCCTTTGCAGCAGAGATGTTTAGGTCCATTTCTGACTAATGAAACAGTGAAAACTGTGCTCTTCACAATGTTTGTTCAAATTAGTACTCGCAGGGTAAATGCATTTCCTCTCTTCACTGTTTAAACTGAAAGCCTGTCAACACAAATACATACTTAGCAAAATTGTTCATAAGCAGACTTGCAGTTTAAGTAATGTACTTAATTGTCATAGAGGAAAAGTTGCAGAGCATTTTTCCATTTTAAGAGGTTGCAAAGGTACTGAATTTTTGTTTATTTGTTTTCTGGCAGAACCAAATGTTTTGATGTCTAGGCTGATGACACAGGAAATCGCTCTTGACTCAGAATTTTAGGCTTTTTTATTCTGTCTGATCCATGTTACTTTACCATACATCCTGTCATCTTGATCCAGAATGTTTTTTGCACCAAGTTATCTGTTCCTAGACAATATACTCTTGTTGTCTTAGCCAGCTTACTGGAGATCAGTGTCTTAGTTGTGATCCATGTGCTGTTTGGAACAAAATACCAGACATAGCATATGCAAACTGCAGTTCTTAAGAAGCCTCACAGCATAGAGAACCGTGTAGAAACAAGAGTCTCTCTCCATTACTGGTGCTTGGTTCATCTGGCAACACAAGTTGTTCCTATAAAAAGGTCTGCTTCCATGTGTCACTGATGAATTGACAGTGTTGTCAATGTATTAATTGGCGAGTAAGATCCAGTCGGCAGCAATCATCTCGCTGCATGTCCCTCCCCTGGTGGGAGGTGCTACCTCATCATCCTACACCATGTTTTAAAGTAGTATGTTTACATCTTGGGGCAACTGTTAGGTCATGTTTTTTCTCAAAAGTTGTGAAGTCTGTCAAAAGCAAGGGCCACCCCTGAAATGATTCTGTTTTCCACAGTTACCTTTACTGATAAGACATTTTGATTGTTTCAGAAAATACTGTGCTGTGCTACAGCAATAATACCAGCAGTAAATATTCAAGGGAAAATTCTTGTCGTCACTGTAGGATGATAAAAAAGGCCTAACAGCTCATTATCCAATGGTCACTGATCAGATGAAGCAGTCCACCACTCTTTTCTCTCATGTCTAGTGAGCCATTCTACAGCTAATACTCTGCTGTTTGACTACTCGGTCATTGTGCCACCTACATGTCTTCAGTTATCAAAGAGAAATGTCTGAATTCTTCACCCCTATGTAACTAGAAGTGCTGGGACAAAATATGCACATGTGAATGATATTTTGTGTCTATCTCTAAGTATGGACTTTACTCAATAGGAACCGTTAAAGAAAAAAGTGTCTTTAATGGCACTGTTTTAAAACAAAGCACAACCTTTGTGTTTCTGATGGGTTGGCCACACATTTACAGTATTTATTAAACAGTCCTGGGATTGTTTTGAAACATCTACAATATTTCACGTAGCAGTAATTAATTAAGAGCAAGATGGATTTTGGCAAAATCTTTTCAGTGACCTTTGGAAATGGATAAGTGAGAAGCAGCTTGCACTTGTGATTCTACTGAAGCAAAAATTGCCATAATTTCCTTGTAAGTACCCCAGCAGTTACAGAATGCACTTTCATCTCAGAATCTGCTACCCTGGTCTCTGTGGTATTGATCAGAGAAGGTCATTTGTAAGCAGAGCTGTGAGGAAAACTATTTCAGATTTCCTTGCTTGTGTTTGAACTGTTATTTGATCATACTTGTCTGCCATATAGACAGGTTTGTGCTACGTTAAGGCTTTGTGTATTTGTTTCTCTCTCCATAACTTCTTGTAGGAGTTAAATTGTCTTCTTGTGTTAGGGACTGTTCTTCTGATATGGCATTTGTTATAGAGCCAGAGATTGCAAACAAGGAAGCAGTTTATCTTCTTGTCATTAAGATTCATTCCATTTGTGGGTCCAATACTGTACATGGTTACATTAATGTAATCTCAAAATATTGCCCAGAATTAATTTGAATTACTTGAAATTCCATAGTTCTCTAATTTTAGAGAGGACTTTATGTTAAGATTTTTGCATGCACCAATGCTCTCCTTTTATTTTGGTACTATAGGGAAAGTTTGAAAAATTGTCATCAATGTAAACCAAAAACACCTCAGGCAACTAAATGCAGGCCTTATGTTATTTTGTTATTCATTAACTATTCTGTTATTCTTCTCCCCTCCTCCCCACAGCCACCTGTCCCCACTGCCCCCAAAAAACCACTAAGGAAACAAGCACACCACGATAAAAATGCTAATAAAGGGAATAATTCCAAATGGACCATAAAAGACAGCATTTATAACCTCAATAGAAATCCCAGTCAGCTTTTTTTTTTGATGTAAAGCATCTGCCTCCAAAAGGAAATGAAGGCAGGCCTGTTTCTCCTTTCAAGTTGCTGAAATAGTAGGTGGTGTCATTTGTTATACAGTGCTTCAAGTCCCATGTTATTGCACTGGTAGCTGTCGACTGCCTTTGTTAACATACTGAAAAGTTTTATCAGCTGTCTTCAATAAAAGACAATCTATGTGAAGAAAAACTATAGCAAATGTCTCTTGCTCTGTTATCCTCTGACCAGCCATCATAGCTGTCAGAGAGCAATGTCAGTGGTGTATAATCTTGCAGACATGCAAAATTCTTGTGACTATTACTGTAAACCATAGATATTGGGGTGAGTGATACCCTAGAAAGTTAGGGAGCAGTCATTCCAAAATGCTGTGTACGTTCTCATTTGAAATGTAAAGGAGTTGGAGTAAACTTTCAGGACTACCTGAAATTAGTTATCAGTTCACATTTTCCATGGATGCATTAGGTTAAAGCATTACTGGCATAGAATTTGCTAGGCCTCCAGGAAATTAGGGATGATGTGTAGAAGTTGGAAAATTTCAGTTAAAAGGCGTGCAGTCTGTCCTTTTTATTTGTTTTTGTTGCTTGCTCTTGTGAAATGATGTATCAAAGAGATGGTGGTAGAAAAGTTTCTTAGGTAGTTGAATAGTCTTATATATATATGATGTTCTTTGGAGTACTGGATTAGTCCCATACACACACCATATTTTCAGGAGGGTATGGAGGAAATAGAAAGGACTTCTGGAAGCCATATGAGACATCTGTGTTACTTACCACACAATAGGTTTTGTGGATGCTGTAGAATTGGCCCTGAGCACATTTAAATATGTCTTATTTATATGAGTTTTTCTAGGTTTAAGTTTTTTAATCCTTGTCCATTTTAAGCTTTGTCTCAGTACAAACATACGCACATAGTTATATTTCAAGTGAGAAGTCAGCTCTGTGTCAATAAATGTGCTCTTGAAGAAAGCTGTTTGATTCAAGAACTCTTATTAGACAAATAAGTAGCGTGAATAGAGGGAATGGACATTGCTACTCATGATGTGAGAAAATTCTCTCAAACAATCTGAAGTCTAAAAATAAATGAATAAATAAAATATATGGATATTGGGACAGACATCCATATATAGTGGAGCAGATTTCCAAACTTTCTTAACTTTGTAACATCAATTAACACCCAGAACATTGGTAATTAAGGAATGTATTATTCCGTCATAAACTAGTATGCAAGACTGAAAATGCAAAGGTGAAGCTATGAAAATGTGACTGCTGATATGTGTTGCCTGTAGCAAAGATTACATTTCAGGGGCATGGTTTTCCTTCTCTGTACAGAATATTACTGAAGAGGAAATGTTGGAGAGTATTTGACTGGCAAAACTAAATAAAACTCAGCTGGTTTTGCTTGTTTGTTGATTCTCAGTAGAAGGAAGTAACTGACTTCGGGGAGGTGGAAAAAAAATCTGTCAGGATAAAGTAAGAAAAAGTAAACTTAAAAATAACATCTTCAGATTCCACTGCATTTACATTGTGATGTTTACAATAGAGAGAGCTGAACTAATTTTGTTTTGCCTAATTTGGAAACTCTGGAAGCCACTTGTTCTGAGAATTTGATATGACACAGATTTTGTGATTCTTTTTGTGATTCATGTATTAATAGGTGAAAAGAAGCAAGAAGAAAGATGAAAAAATATGGAATATTTATAGGGTATAAAGCTGTAGAATTATCTGAACAATGTTTCCACCATAAAATTTAGGTTTTTGACACAAGAATTATGGGGGTTTTGTTGAAGCTTCATTCAAAAGGAATAAGTGTAACGAATATAACTTGCTAGTGGAGAGATTTGGAACAAAAGTAAGTCTTCCTCATCATAATGGTTTCCTATTACCACATCAGTTTGGAAGACCAACTGTAATGCATATTCTATTGACTATATACCTACTGTATTTTCATAGAATCATCGAATGGTTTGTGTTGGAAGGGACATTGAAGATCATCTAGTTCCAAACCCTCTGCCATAGGCAGGAACACCTTCCAGTACACTGGGTTGCTCAAAACACCATCCAACCTGGCCTGGAATGCTTCCAGATGGGGCATCTGCAATTTCTCAGGGCAAACTGTTCCAGGGTCTAACCATTTTCCTGAAGTTATTGTCACTGAGGGGCTTCTAAAGCATACAAACACCCCCTCCCAACAGTAACCTGAAGCTGATTTACCATGTGGCTTCACATTTTGAGTATTGTATTTTGATCAGAGCATTGTTGAGTGGTGTCTTGAAACACTTGTCCTCTGAGGCAAAACTATGTGACTTGGAAAGTGAGTGTTTCTGAAGCTCATTGGAACTTAGAGTGACCTTATACGGAGAACCATACTGAACTTTGTGTAGCATTTTTTTCCCTTTTTCTTTGAGAGGCAAGGCACTGGTTTGGCAAATGCCTTTACTGTGCTCTCACCACCATGTGAATACCTTTGATACTTGCCAAAAGGTAGGTTAGACTGTTTGTAGCTTCATAAATTCTGCCCTTTTAGTATTTGTTAACTCCAATGACCAGGCATATTTAGATAATGAAGAACCTATTATTTCATAATAGAATAATCTAGAGATGAAAAAATAAGAACAAGAAGCATTTTTTCTTAGCTGAAGATGGAAAAATTGTTAGTAACATAAGAAGCTTTTAAATGGATTTATTATGAAATTTTAACATCTTTCTTATTAAAGTAGCATGTGTTTCCACCATTGTTAATTTTATTCAGTCATTCATTAAGAAATAATTGGCACAGCCTGAATCTAAATGGGTATCCTAGAACCCCTTAATATCCTTAGAATTTGAGAACAGATTGTATTTTCTACTAGTTATAATTAAGACAAAGAGAAGAAAAGGGTAAGTTCCAATGTGTTAATTATTTCCAACAATTATAATTTCTTTATTGGCAATGAGTTTGATTAAAATTAAATTCCTATCTTTAATCTAGTCTTGGGTTACTTTAATTTTTTCTTGGAACCTGTGCTATACCGACATTACTATATGTAAAGCTTATTGAGTTCTGTGTTTTCTCATTAAAGTGGGAAGTATATGTTTGTAGATACCAGAGCTTGACCAGTTCAAAGCACAAAGGGTACAGCAGCTGTTCAGGAACTTTTTCTTGTTATCTCTATTTGCTTAAATTACTAAATTGCTTCCATGCAAAGTCTGAAAACATAAGGGAATAATTTGTTTAAGTGGAAAAAGATTGTCTAAAAAGAAAAATTGAAAATATTCCTAATATTCTTCCTTTCTTTTTTTTTTTAATTATACCAGTATCCAGCTGCCCTGATGAATCTTGGAGCCATTCTCCATCTGAATGGTAAACTGAAAGAGGCTGAAGAAAACTACCTCCTTGCTCTTCAACTTAAACCTGATGATGTCATCACCCAGTCCAATCTGCGCAAATTGTGGAATATCATGGAGAAGCAAGGTTTGAAGACATCCAAAACATGATAATGAAAATTCTGAATTTTTCTTCCTTAAGCTTACTAAATCCACAAACTAGAACTTCCACGCAGTTGTTCAGTCAGAGAACTCACTGGACGTAACTGCAAGGATCAGAGGTCTTAGTTACTGCTAAGGTGAAACTATTCTGCCAGATAAATAGAGTAAGAGATATTTTGAGGTATTCATGAAGGACTTGTTACCCCACAAAAATATTTGGAACCATAACACTTGAGAGAAGGTGTTTTGGCATATTTGATAAATCATTGCAAATCCCATATTGCTTACATTTGGGTGGGTACCTGAAATATGTACTGTCATGGAAATACTAAGGGAAAATCGCACAGTATACACTAAGCCATATGGGAGTTAAAGTGGTAATAGTGGGTTAAAGTATTTTGCTGATACTGTAACTCATTAAAATGTATACTAAATCCAATGTGTTTGCAGTTTGTCTTAATGCTGCTGTATCTCACTTTTTAACCATTTGCTTTCCAATTTCTCAGCTTATATGGCCAATTTTTTTTCAAACCTGTCACATGATTAGATGACAACGTTCAAAGTTGTTTACTGAAACATGCCTATTATTTCAGCTTGTTAGCTTTTAATGCAGTTTTCTTGAGACATATAGTCAAATTGCTGCCAGATAGACAGAATGACTAGGAACTGCCCATATTCTACATCAGATATAGTATGTAGGCTGGTAAAAGAAAATCCATAGGTGTGATTTAGCAATACAAGCAAGAGTGATGTTTGCCCTGATACCAAATCAGTGTGGTCAGACTGTCATCTTAGGAAAAAAAATAGTTGGTATTATAGAATAATATGTTTGACTCGCTTTACTTTGCTGTCAGATAAGTCCAACTTTAAACTGGACTTTGCATACACAACAGTTTTGCAATAACTTGTACAAGTGAGATTTGAAAGTATTAGTACTTGGACAGGCTACAAATGAGACTTCATGAGCAACTCTGAGAAAAGGGAATGTATCCATTGGTAAGGCACGCAAATAACTGAAGGGACTAGATTAGATTGTGCTTAAAATAGTGTAGATCAAGAGAAATCTGTAATGGTGGTTGCCAGTTACTTTTCACAGTGGTGGTGTTTTAAAGAGTATTACCTATTCAGATTCTAACGAAATATTAGCATTCTGTTTGTATTCTGACATGTGCGAGCAGCAGAGCTGTCAAATATCTAAATACGCTTTTAGTGAGGTTCAATTTATTTTTGTTTCAGAATGATTTGGCCTCATTACTGTTTTAGTCTTCAGATTTCCAATGTAAAGATAATTTATTTCAAATTTAGTGTATGAAGCTTTAGTCAGTTTTTTTCCAGACCATTTATTGACTGCTTTCTTTCTTTGGAATAAGTATTATTGCTTGTAACAAAATTTACTATTTCATTTAATGGCCCTTTGATATCTGCTTCAGTATTCCTTTCATAATGATAGATAAAATGTTAAAGTGGTAGAGCACCTTGAACTGAAGCTTCTTCAGGATCTTCTGTTGAAAACTCTTGATTACTGAGAAAGGGTTTGGGGTTTTTAGTTTATGTATTCCTTTTTAACTGTTGAGCACCATTCCAACAAAAATGTAGAGAACTCTTTGCTGTATTTATTTATTTATTACTTGACTGCAGCAATGTTACCTGCCATTAACACAACAGTCTGTAAGTGTTGCTATTTCTTTTGTTTGGTTTTACTTGCATTTGTTTTGTGGTTAATGTACCTAATGGGAAAGGGAACACTTGAGTTATACTTTACTTTCTTGATCATTTTCCCCTTACACTTGAATTTTAACTCTCTATTGAAATAGATTGGAGAATAGCTCTTTCACAGTCAGTATAGTAAAAAAAGATATAGTAATGTGTGTTTCCTTTTCTTTCCTATTGCTCACTAAAATACAGTAAGTTGCTAAGTTTACAACTGGCCTCCAGAAGGGCCAGAGGGGAAAGATTGTCTGGTTTTGTGGAGTGTGTCAAGTTTTTCTCAAATAATGTTGTTGCTGGAAAAGCAAAAATGAAGGATCAAAAGTTGAGTTTCTATTTTATCATTGAAACCAGTGTTAGAATACAATGGTAGCTTGAACGTATTCTCCTGCTTTACTGGCTTTCTGGGAAAAAATATAGAAATAGATAGTCACTATAACTGAACTTGGTATAGAACTGTGGTATCCTGGAGCTTTATTTTCTCAACAGCCATCAAACCTCAATGGCTTCTTGGTCTTAACCATTCACAATGTTATTTGTCTCCTTCAACTTGTACTTATTCTTGTTTAGTAATTTTTATTCATTGCACAAAAAGGGGGAAAAGGGGAGCACTCCTGTGATACGGTGTCATGCTTGCATTGATAACTGGTTTTGTTTGTTTCTTTAGCAAAAAAAAAAAAAAGAAAAGAAAAGAAAAAGAAAGAAAAAAGAACTACCGTAAATTTACCAAGAAAGTCCCTGAATACATTTTTTTAATATAGGTCTGGGCTTGATAACTTTCTTCTTTTGGGATAAATTTAAAACATGTTTAAAATCTGTCTCTCTGCTCAGGGATTTATGGTGGATTATTGCAGACAGTGCTAAACGAATATAAAAGAGCACAAGATCAGTTTACTAAATTAAAATTTTATTTTTTGAAAAACTGTTATTTGTATAAATTATCAGATTTGTAGGCTTTCCTTTTTGTAGAAATAATTGTTTATGTGCCAGATAAAAAAATTTTCAATTTTGTTTCAATAATAAAGCATTGATAATTAATACACTGTGTATTCTTTTGTGTTACTGTAACGCTGTGGGGCTTTTTAGTTCTTCTAATTTAATGAGTAGTGTTGATTGTTTTATGTATGGGAGAACTATGTAGCATAAGTAGAATGCAACCTATCACAGCTGGCTTTCTTCTATATTCCATTGCAATTATAATTCAGTGGATATTTTCAAAAAGGTTCTCTGGAAGCATCTTTTAATATTTATACTCACTGAATCTGGCCAAAAGGATCTGGTAGCGATCATATTTGATTATTGCTTCTAAACTTTATAGAATAAAAGTTGATAAATAAGATATATTTATAAATTGTTTTTATATTAACATACAAACATGATGTCAGTAAAATTCCTTCTGAAATGTCTAATTAGTTACAAAGGCTGGAAAGAAGACTTCTCTTATGTACAAGGTCTTTGTCATGTTCTGCGGTCACCCTTTTTCCTCATGCTGCAATGTCATATGATGAGTTTCAAATCTTCAGCCTTCCTGCACAGAAGATACTATGAAACTACATGGTTCTTTGGCCTTTTGGTTTTCTCCTAATTTTCTATGGACAGAGCCTTGTTAGCTCAGTGGAACACTAATATTCTTATACTTTTCTAGTTCTGTTGCATTCAGGTCCTATGTATTGATAGATTCACTCTGTGGTTGAAAAATGTTGATGGGCATGAGCAGAACACTAGAGAGACTTTGGGTAATGACTTGCAAGTTCCCCTGTCATGCCTTGTTTTTATCAAAGGTCACGCCTCCGCTTCAGTGATTCCTGGCCTAAGTAGGTGTTGATGAAATGGCATATGATGAATACAGAGTGTGCAAAGAATTACCTGAACTGTGTCACTCCTTTCTTGTGGAAATAGATTCTAAGGATGGGCTTGAGCTCCTGCTCTTTCATCCTCGCCTGGATCCCTTCTCTTGGAGATCCTGATCTGCCTTGTGCTGTGTTTCCAATGTTTCTGTTCTTCCAAGAGTCACACTTTCAGGCAACAGATGCTTGCTATATCTCCATTTCTGACAGAGGCACATGACAGGTCTGTGGTGGTTTTTAGTCCTGCTTTCGCATGCCCATCTGAACTGGCTCTCAGTAGCTGGTATGGATGGCTGTATTACTTCTGGGATTTCACCTGGTATAAAGGTAAGGCACTAAATTATTCTAAGTATACTGGCTCATTTGGATCTGGCTTCGGACTCTGTTGTAGGCATTTGCAGAGCAGTTTTACCTGACAGAGAGGAATGCAGGTGGCATGAGAGAGACACTGCGTCCTGTTCACATCTGATAACAGTCATTGGCAGCTGAATTGCAATGTCTATTTTTATGCATACTTAAGGGTTGCAAATGAGAGCTTTCAGAGAGAGAATCTGGAGATTTAGAAATAAATCACAGGAAATCTAAGGAGAATCTTTTATGTCAGTTACCATATAGAAACTTCTATTTCTGGTCCTTTTTAAAAAAACAGAGACCCAAATCAGATATTATAGGAAACAGTTGAGTTAGACTGACCCTGCAATTTGAAAAGCCCCTTCCTTGCTTCACATGGATACTGAACATTTAATCTCTCTGAGATTCGATAGTGTGACATTGGAAGAATGTGTCTAAAGGAATAGAATACATCTGATGTTATGAGGGGGTAGAGAGGTTGGTGTCAGGAAGCAGAGGCAGAAATGTATGGGGAACTTTGTAAAAATTTTAGAGAGACGGACTTTATTCCAAGAATGAAGAAGGAACCCCAGCACTAAGTTATTCTAGGATAAACTACAGGAAAGGGCATGCCTCAGTAAATTTAAAAAACAAAACAAAATCTCAAAGCTGTACAGGCTTGTAAGAAAGTTGTAAGCTCTTCTGGTGTAATAACAAATTGAAACCAAACATTACCAACAGGACAAGCTGGCCTCCAAACATGGTATTATAAAGTTCAGGACATAAAAATATATTCCCCATTGTGCTGGTTTTGGCTGGCATAATTTTCTTCACACTAGCTATAATGGTGCTTTGTTTCAGATTTGTACCGGAAACAGTTGATACCACAGGGATGTTCCTGTTACTGCTGAGCAGTGCTTACAAAGCACCAAAGTCTTTTCTGCCATTCACATCACACCACCTGCAAGGAGGGTGGGAGTGCACAAGGAGTTATGAGGGGACACAGCTAGGACAGCTGACCCAGCTGACCAAAGGCATACTCTGAACCACATGGCTTCATGCTCAGCAGTAAAAATAGGGTGGAGGTTGATGGGGAGGTGCTGCTTGAAAACTGGGCGTTGGTTGGTTGGTGGTGAGCCATTGTTTTTCATTTGTGTCTCTTGTTTTTCTTGCGTTTTATTTCTCCCATATTTTTGTTATTTTCATTATTAGTAGTAGTATTAGTATTAATTTTATTAAATTATTAAATTAATTTAAATTTCAGTTATTAAATTTTGCTCATATCAACCTATGAATTTTCTTACTTTTACCTTTCCAGTTCTCTCTTCCATCCCAGCAGGAAAGAGTGAGTGAGTGGCTGAGGTGCTTAGTTGCCAGCTACGTTAAACCATGGCACCCATGAAAGACTGAATATGTCACTCAGGTTATGCCACTTGATTGGAAAACTTTTACAGTTGCATTTTTATTCACATTTCAATTTGATGCTTCTCCCTTCCCAATTAATTCTTTATCTTATTTACCCTTTTGTTGTGCACTGCCTCTTTAGTGGTGCCACAGATTTAGAGCTGGATAGATCTAAAAGTAATATATGAGGAAGCATTTCAGAAGGGCAGAAACATCACAGCAGACCTTCTAGAAAGGTTTAAGGTAAAATAGATTAAATCATTCATTCTTACTGTATTCTCAAATTATTTTGAATATAGTTTCAGTGACGAAGCATAGTTACACTTACCTACTGAAATTACTGACGATACAGATATGTCTGTGTAAGGCTCTAAGATTAAATTGTTGTTTATACTTACTAATTTCTGTCAGTTTATGTGCATTGAAGCACAGATTTATATTTTAAAGAAACCATAAGATTTCTTTTTGAAGAAACAGGTGTGGAAGCTGTGTCAGTGAGAACAGTTGTGGAGTTTTTTCATTTGATAGAACTTGTGCATAAGACTATCTTTCCTTGCATCACTAGTCCCTTAGCTGCTGACATTCTATTTCTGCATGGATATTTTTTGGTTTTTTCTCTCTTGCAGAGTTTGAATTGTTTAAGTTGCAGGTTCTGTTTTGGGCTAAGGAGAAATGGAGCTTGGTTTTGATGGCTAAACTTGAGCTCAGTTTTGGTTTCAGAAATTGTTTGGCCCAGGTGAACAGATTTTTCAACCCAATAATGCAGTGGTTTGCTGCAACAAGTAATCCTGGAAAGCAGAGATTGTTTGAGAGTCTTTGTTGGTTCTTCTCTAGATTTTTTTTCCTGTCAGCAAAGCATTTTTGTCCCTTTCTGAAGAAATATATTTTATTTAGAAATATATTTCTATTTTTCCTGAAAACAGATGTTCCTGCATGCCCAGTATGTTTCTTTATTACAAGGAGAAATTAGTTTTTCATAGAATTGATTTATTATTTTGTCATGTTTGTTGCAACCACAACCATAAGTTTCTCTACAGTACATAAGTGTATAATACAGTATTGTTCCTTATATTAAATCAATTCCCTCTTCTGGTTTCTATCCAATATGCAAAGTAAATCATTGCCAAAACTATTCACTTTTGCACACCCACAGTTTCTGGAATATAGCATTGTTTTTCCTTTTGTGATAGAGAAGTTTTCTATATGACAACATGAAGATGTAAGATGCTGGGATAGGATTTTTTTTTCCAACCACCATATTTTTTTAACCTTTTTTGTCCTTTTCTTCTCCTTAGTGAAATACTTTAAAAATTGATTAAAAAAAAAGAAAAAAGAAAAAAAAGAGATACTATTAATTACAGCAGAGCTCTATGAATGGCACTTATGCGTTACAAGGCATGGATAGAGCATAGTGGCTCTGTCATTAAAATCTCTTATTTCAATTACCGTTTCTCCCTCCAAAGTGCTGTTTCAAGTTTCAGTGGCAATTAATCTTTTGGCTATTTAACTGTAAATTTGTTTGTGTTTCTTGACTTTTTTTTACTGGAATATGTCCCCTGATTGTTCTAGTTAGCTGAAAGAGTCCTTAGGATATTCTTGCACAGAATAATTGTTCTCCCCTTCTTTTCTCATCTCTTAGTTTTATACATTATTTAGAGACTAGGAAAGGAACTACTTTCCCTGAAGCTAAAGGCAGAAAAGAATTTTGGGTGAGCTTCTGCATCAGTTTTGTGCCTTATAGCCAAAGACTTTAAAAAGTAATTTGGTTTGCTTTGCTTTTTTTCAGAAAAAAACATTAACTGCGGACCATTTAGGTCTACACTAAGTCTCTCATTAATGTAAGTTTTAAGGTGTAATGAAAAGATTCAGGAATTGAAAATCTTGTCCACTTCTCCAACTGTATCAACTTACCTAATAAGAGAGCACCTCTCTGGATCTATGAGGCTTTGGCTGGCTGTCTCTGTTTAATCTAGGAAGCACAGATGGATCAAAGACTTATCTCAGCAAATTCTTCAGAGGCGTCAAATTTTTCCACCTGAAATGTTACACCCAGCAGTTTCTTGCTTTTACAAAAATTAGAATAATAATTACATCAGAAAATTGGACCCTGGTAGTTCCCCAGTGAGCATTAATTGGCAAAACACAAAGCAGGAAGACAACTTTCTAGTAGCTGCTCTGTGTGGGTTTTCTGATTGCCTTGGCTGATAGCTTGTTGCATGTTTGTGAAAAGTTGATCTTTCATATGCAAGGCATGCTTGGAAGGGACTACGAAAGCATGATTTCTACTTTAGATACCTTTAGAAAGTTGACAAGTATTAATTGACCATAGGTAGAAGCTGAGCTGGGAGAAGCAGGATGGACCCTGGTAGTTCCCCAGTGAGTGGTCAGTGAGAAAGGAGGGAGAAGCAAATGCAACCATGCATGGATTTCATTCACCTTATTAAAAAAGTATAACATGAAAAAGACCACTTGTACTGATTATGTGAATTTCTTTCTTTGTAGAGGTGGGATCCCAGACCTCATTAAGCCCAAGTGACACAAAATAGAAAACTGTAGCAAAGCTGGACCAAAGCATCCTGAAAGCATTTATAATCCAAGTGTACAAATTTAAAAGGCCTCTTTTTTAAATCAAATATTATTATTAGCTTGCGAAGCTATGCAGTAGATCAGACACCTAACTGAACCTACTGTCCTCATTTGCTAGAGGGTTCAAAAACATGTTTTCTATTGTTTTATTTTACCTTCAAAATTAAAAAGTAGCCATGACAACTCACTAACAGCTAAACCAAAAGCAGGGTAGAAAAATCTCCACTTCAGTCCAAGCCCTAAGGGCAAAACCAAAAAAGTATTTCTGAAAGCAAGTCTGTGAAGATTGGTGTGAGAACAGAAGTCATTTTAATTCAAGTTCTGGTGAGAAATTGTTCTAATGAGGAAAACTGTCATGAT
This sequence comes from Pachyramphus minor, assembly GCA_013397135.1. NCBI lineage: Eukaryota > Metazoa > Chordata > Aves > Passeriformes > Tyrannidae > Pachyramphus > Pachyramphus minor. The sequence goes on from VYXB01010332.1 coordinate 200,381, forward strand.
GGAGACATATAATATTAAAACTGAATTAAAAACTGCAGGGAAGGCATTAATTGGCAAAACAAGGGAAAGAGCAGCCTTTTAGTGAAGTATACAGGGTTTTTTTCTTTTCTTTCTTTGTTTTTTAACATGATTCCTGGGAACAAGTCTTACTGCTTCAGGGGGAAAAAAAGAACAATGTGGGAAAATGCATTTGCAACTGATGGCTTTGTCCATTTTTATTTGTTATTATAAAAGTACCAACTGATATTTGGGCTCTCAAATGGGTTGAATGGGACTACATGACCTTTTTTTGCAAATCCCAAATTGTCACACTCATCTGCCTGTTCCCTGTTTAGAATCTCAGGAATTGACAAGATGATCATCTCTTGAACTTCCCTAACTGTAGTCTTTCTATAACCTCACTCTTACCATTGGCTCTTGTCCCTACTTGCCCTGCAATATTCATTGCAAACAATACTGTCTTGAGAGCAGTGATTTGTTCCTTCCAGTTGGCTGTAAAGTGCTCTAATGGGACTATATAAATAAAAGTAATTAGTTTTTCTTCCTCATTCAAGGTACTATAAGTAAGAACAACAGAGTACACAAGTCTAACTTTTATATAAATTGCTTCCTTGGACTGTTAATAGATTTTTAAAACTTCTAGTCTTGCCTCTTAAATGTCAAAGAAAGACAGTAATACTTAAAACATAAAATTGCCTCAAACATTTCAGATCAGAGAGACTTGGACAGCTGTAGAAATGATAGATTGATTTATTCTGAATAAGCAGCATCACTTGGTGTTGAATTTCTACTTTTAATTAAACATTGGAAATGTTATAAGCATATTCCATACCTCTTAAGAGGAATTGTACAGGTTCCAAGTATCTGTTAAATTAAACAGTGATGGTTACTATGAAAATGTGGTGCAGATCTTGTACAAGGGGGACAATAACTCTGTGTATACACTCGGGCCCTAGGAACCTTCTTGAATCACAAGGGTGGATACCCAGTCAGAAGAACTGAAGGATGTTCTTTTTCAGTGGAGTGTCACTCACTGCAAAGTTCAATGGCAATGATTTACTCTGATCCTTCTATATCAGATACAGTGTATCCTGTTTCTAAAATACTAAAATGCTGAAAAAGGTCCAGATAGTTATGTCTTTTAAATATATGCTTTAATATATTGGTACTTTTCTGGCAGTAATTTCCCCTGCCAGACATTTCTGTCTTGGTGATAGTTTGAAAACCGGGAGAAGGCAGTAAATCTCTTGAAAAGAGAAGTTCTGATTACTAACAAAATCTAAAGAGAACAAGTCATAGCAGTGTATGTGACAAAACTGGAAAAAATAAACAAACATAAACTATTTCAAACAGGAAACTTCTCAAGGGTCCTTCTACTTGAGGCCCCATTCCCAAATAACAAATCTTGTTGCCATACAGTTTCTGCTGCTTTTCAGACAGTATGTGACTGTTTTTCATCTACTTGGCTTGTAAGGAAGAAATTCTGTCCCAGTTGAAGTTGATAATGGTTTTGTCATTGACTTGAGTGGCTAAAATTTTACAGAAAACGGCTAAGGATGAGGACTTATTAACATTTATATGCTGGTTCCTCTGATTATTTTTCTGATCTTCTATTACAGTGAAAATTATTCTTGCACATACTGTATTCATGAAGAGAGACCTGAAGGGGTCTTTACACAAGGAATCCCTCAAGTACCCTGAGTTTTTCTGTTAGAGCCTCCTGTCTCACTCGGGAAATGTGAAGCTGTTATTAAGAGCATCAAGAAAGAAGCTGCTTTAAAGCACCAGTACTGGGGCAGAGCAAGGGCTGCACACAAACACTGAGTGTTCTTTTAGCATACAGCAAATTAAAACAAGGGTGCTTTGCAAAAGTAATTTTTTTCTTCTGTGTTTGGGAAAATACGATTTATTGGAATATATATTCCCTCCAAATGCTTGGATAGCTTCTGTTGTTAAGGCAACTAGAGTAACCAACTGAGAACTAATTCATATTTCAGTTTGTCAAGTGCACATTTATATTTATATCAGTACGGTACTGAATGAGTGGTAAAGCCTGATAAGAAGATGATCCCTCTGTCATTCTAATGTATAACCCCTTCTTCCCCAAACTGCAAAAAACATTTTTTTTTTTGTCATTTTCAGACTTCTCTTATGAAGGTTTTCAAATGCACTTCACAGTCCACTGAGCAATGTTGTTTGAAAATTGATTTAAAACTGTAATTATTGTAGCAGGCACTTAATCATGATTGATAGGATGAAGCCAAGTAATCAAGGAGAACGGGAGGAATCTCAGCCTAAAATTTTGCTCTAGCAAAATATAATTGAACAAAAAGCTGTATTTTCTGAAAATTAAATGGGGTTTTTATGCTGGTGTTTATAACACACACAAAAAGAGAGAAAAATACAAATACGGCAGCCCTAATAAATCCCAAGCCTCTTGAAAATTATGTGGGTTTCTGTTACCTGAAGTTAATATTAAAAAGGACAGATTCTAGTTGGAATAAACCAAAGAATCTAGTTCTAAATATGCTATCCCATGAGGATGAAGGTAAAATGTACGCTTAATCCTTTTTATAGCTTTTCTTTTGTAAAGTCCAGTTGTAATAACTCTTGTATGTTAATAATTATTTTCTCTCATCACAGACTTGAGGTTCAAATTTTTCCTCTAAAATGCTGATGCTTTTATATATTGCATGGTTTTAATTTTTAATGAAAAAATTTGTACCTCACTTTATTTACGGAAGAAAATCCAAAAATAACTTCACTAATAGATGTCTTTTTCCATCTTAATTCTATTTTTTAGAGTGATGTATTCTCATTGTTAGTTCAGCTCTACCTTAAGTGATGCAGATGTGATTTGTTGCATGCTCACTTGATTTTTCTAGATGCATTATCTCCTCCCTGATTTTTCTAACAGCCTCACAGCCTCACCTCCCATCTCTTTAATAGCTTCAGGTTTATTTGCTAAGCACTTTCTGCCACAGTGCTAGTAGTTCAGCTGGCGTATTCCAGTTTTACAGTCTAAGGCAAAGCAAACAATTTGTCAACTCAGATGAAAGATTCAGTTGAGGAATGACTGAAGCAGGAAGCTTGCTTTTCAAAAAATCATGGGTCATGCTGCTTATTAGGTAGGGTTTCTTTTTTAAAGATAAAATGCAACATTTTAATCTTATCTAATCTTCAGTTTTAATATTGTTTATACATTAATGGACTCCACCTTTTCAAAGAGTGGAAGAGTTAATCATTATTTTGTGTGTAGATTACCTCTCAGCTTCTCAGGCACTTAACTTACATCTGGCTCTCACAGTCCTGTTGCCTTTCCTTCATTCCTTCAGTGCAGGTCTGTGCAATGACAGGAACACGCTTTTACGAAGCTTAAAGCATCAGGGCCTAACATTCTTGTGGCAGTATAGATGAAACATGTATACCTGAAATGTGAAAGCTTCCCACTCCAAATCTCAGATCCATTAATGATGACAGTACTTTTGATTACAAACTTGCTTGGTAGATTTAGAATGGACGTTTTGGTGCTTGAAGCTCACAGAAGGTCTTATCTTTCTGTACCACCTTGCAGAGAAATCAATGTCTGGATTTTTTTTAAGCTTTTCCTTTAAAACAAAACAAAACAAACACAAAACCAACAAAACCCCCACAAAATTTACAGTTAATTGCAGAGTCCAAATGTGACTTTAAACTGTTGTGCCTATTAGAGATATTTGTCAGCTGAGGTTCAGCCAATGTCAGCAGTCACTGCAAGCATGGACTAATTTAATTTAATCAAGAAAGAGTGCAAGAAGCTTAATTTAAGGCTAGTCACCTCACATTTGATGTGTCTAAACATTTTTTTTCATGGATGTTTACTGTGTGTGAGCTGACCTACAGTAATTTGGTAATATTATGCCTGCTGAAAGCAAAAATCTACTTTTTGGTGAAGTAGAAGTTAACATTATTGGAAGTGATACAGCTGGATCGTAGGCTGATCTAGAGTTATATTTGAGAGGGTTAGCAAAGCAAATTGATAAGTTCATTTTGTCCAAGCTGCTTCTTCTAATTATACCTGATGATGCTTCATGCTTACAGTACACAAATGGGGACAATTATTCTATCTGAGAAGCCAGAATGATTGGATCTATTGATAGGCCCTTCATGGTCCTTAATGTAATCGATCACAGTACTCACACCAGAATATGTAATGTCTAATCCTTTAAAAAACATAGTGTTTAAGGAGTGAAACAATAAAAGTTGGTGGTTTGGGTTTGGGTTTTTTGCATAAAGAAGAGGACTAGGAAAACCTTTAATATGAACTTCCCCATTTCAGGTGAGCTTAGTGAAACCCAGTGAGCTCAAATAGAACATACAATAGTCTGGTAGGGAAAGCCACAAGCATAGCAGGATGCTAACTGAAATACACAGATCGTTTGAAACTGGTCAAAGAAGAGGTAGTGGTTCCTAATGCAATCCATCATTAGGAGCAGGAATAGGATACATCAAGGACAGAGAATGTCACATGAGAATGTATTACGGAAACATAAGAAAAATGACCTTTCTACCATATCGGTTTTTTAGTCCAGTGTTGTAATAAGGATTAGATGTGTAAAGTTTTTGAAAGCTAGCTGTCTATTATAGGATAAAGTAACCCCACATCCATTATATCCTACTGCAATATCCACATATTACACTTTCACATCTAGAAAAACCAAAGGGCTCCACTACAGGCTCAGGCGCAGGATCAAACCCTAAGAACCCGTTTTTTCTTGTTATTTATCATGTCATTTATTCCTCATAAAAGATAATAATTAGAGCAATAGTTAAGTTTTTGTTAAAGCAAACTTAAGAAGGAAAGCATGCTAAGGAGGGAGTGTTAGTAAATAGGCTGTGGTTTTATTTCCAAGCAAGCCATGAAAAAAAAACCCACCAAACTTAGCAGCATCTGTTGTTCACTGCAGATGAATCAGTGATGGCAAACATATGCCAAACTATTTGAATAGCTACAAGATCTGTGTTCGATTCTGTACTTGCTAATCCTTGTTTCATAATGCCTGCATAGAGATGAAAAAGGAAATTACTAGTTTTAATTGCCTTTTTACAGTAGGTTAGAGACACTAATTTTACTAGTCACTGCATCTTGCAACATTTAGGTTGCAAGAGAGATTCCTGTTTTTCTTGTGTTTGGACTCAGGACAGTTTTGACTGAAGCTGGACGTTCAGAGCTGGAATGCTCACAATCTTTGGTGCTAGCTAAATGCATTCTGGAGCTAGAGCTTTACAACAAAGGCAAGTCTGTCAAAATTAAAGGGAATTAAAGGGAAAGTGCTTGCTTCACGGTGAGAGCAGATCTGTTTTTACCCACAGATCTATTCCTCTTGTGTGATTTAATGATACCTGACTTCAACTCTCTGGCATACAGCGCCACAATGGCATACAGTTCAGAGGAGTAACACTGTGTTTAATTGTATTTTAAACTTAGGACTTTCCACATAATCAATAAATCTTAAGAGTAATTTATGAATGTTAATTCTGAACAGAGAATGGATATTTTTTCTACTTACAGGGTTGTATCTCAGTGATAGCTCTAGCACTGATGTTTAACAGCCTCGCTTCTGTCTCCAGCTTGGAGGACACCAAGCAGGTCCTTTTCAATAGCAAAAGAACTGAGATGAAGGACTGCTGTCCCCAGGAGAAAGCATGCAACATCCCAGTGTTTTCTAATACAGATAGGATTTGTTTTCAAAGGAGTTAAATATTTTATATCTTTCCTAATCCTAGTTGTTCAGTATTGTCTAGTTGGGTTGTGGCACATATGAGATACTGATGCTTCATATTTTAATACTTAATTTAGCCTTTAACATTACTGAGAAACTTTTTCATGCTTACTGCTTAATGTATTGTCAAACTGTTCTTGCTCCCTTGATAGATTTTTTTTCCAAGTGGTCTTGACATTGACAGAATTATTCAATTGGTTTAGAGGTATCCATTTCTAACATGCTACATTTTGAAAATATTCTCAGTTCAAAATTGCTCAATAAATATGTTTCTGTAAGAAGTTTATGTTCTATTACTTTAAAATACCAAAATTACAAATCATTATGCTGTTCCATTTCATTATAGTTAATTGATTCAAACATTTAAGAACATGATTTACTCCTACTACTACTTCAGATGCCTGTAACAGAAGAGTCTAAATCATTATTTTGACAGAGTAGATTTTATTCTTTCTTTGTGGGTAACCTGTCTTTGAGCTTCCACATTTAACAGTTTGATTACATCTTTCGTTGTTGCCTCCTTGTTTTTAAAGTGACAGAGAAAGTTGAAAGAATTGCATTTCCGCAGAACAAGTGAGCTTACCTAAACAAAGACTGTCAAATGCTGACAGGACTACAAAGCAAGGGAAAGAGAGAGAAGGGGAAAAAATACCTGATGCACAAGTGCATAAAAGAAACAAGGAAAGTGCTCCACCAATTGCAGAAACCAAAATGGTTTACCTACAGTCGGAGAAAAACAGTTTTATCAACTGCCATGTATACAGTTTAGCTTTCTTGTATCATTAATTGTTTTAGCATAAGCAAACATATTTACCTATTCAAGTGTATGTTTCCTTGCTTTTGGATCACATACTGCTGTGATCAGTATGATGAGGAATAGCAGTCTAAACAGAAACAGTGCTTAAGGAAGAGCAGTATAAACTAGCTGATTTTGGAAAGAATTGGCTGCAAATACAAGGATGCGGATGAAGTTTGACTTCTCTTTTAATGAGACGAGGCTTATACGATGTCTGTCTGTCTATCTCACTCCTACTAACTTGTGATCTTTCTTGGCCAAATTCTACCAAGAGCGACGTGTATTTAGTTGTCCTGTTAGTAGCCAGAAAACAGGCAGCTGGATACGGGAAAAAAGACTGTTATTGTGCTTTCCCTCATCCTCCCCCTCCCTCAGTCCTTCTGGAAGAGAAATGCTGAAAGCAAATCCAGATTGGAAAGTGAGAACCTCAATGTTGGAAAACAGGAGCTTACACCTTTTCAGACATCAGGGGATCTGACCATTAGACACAACCCAAAGGAAACCAGGCCTCATTAGTTCTGCAACCCACAGGCCTGTTTTTCTAATGTACAGAGGTTCAGTTGTGCTAGCAATTTTTTTTTTTTTTTT
>VYXB01010332.1:207597-226063 GCA_013397135.1 Pachyramphus minor
GGTTTAGTTTTTCTTATAATTTTTTTTTTTTTTTTTTTTTTTTTTTTTTAGTGTTTAAATCTGGTTGCATAGTTTTGGGGTATATGACATAAAGTATTTTGGACCCCATTTCCAACAGTGAAGGAAAATTTCACTCAATTAAATTGTTGTGCATTTTATATTTTTAAAACTACAATTCCCTGTATGACAAGCTGGCAGTCTGCTCTTGCAGGGTGTGTTCCATAGATTTCAATGTCACATTAAAAGCTCTGACATAAAGATAGATTTAAAACACCACTCACCATTTTATTAATACTGGTATATTTCTTAGAACCTTTTCCTGAGGCTATCAGAATATTTTAATGTCTCACCACCCCTGCAACTTACAGAAGGGTCATAAAGTGATAGTTTTCCCATGGCAGAAATGCCTTTGAAGCAAAACAAAGCAGTATTTAACGCTTCAGAGCAACTGAAGCTCAAAGGCGTTTGCAATAGTCAATGAGAAACAGTACTAAACCCAACAGCATCTGCCAGGGGAATGTAGGCCAGAAAGATGCAATTATGTGTCTAGAAGTTTTGAAAGATAATGAGGTTTGTCCCCTACTCTCGTACCAAAGATCCACAAAGTTTTTAGAAACCACAGCTCAGAAAACACTCTGTCTTAATTCTTCTTCGAAAGACAGAATCCCTGTGAAGTTTCGTGCTTGATAGTGTTATGTTCAAGGCTCTGTGCAGTAGTTGCTTGCTCAGTGTTACCCACTTCCTATTGCAATATGGGATTCCTGGAGATCAAGGGAGGTCGTGAGATCAGTTTAAAATGCTAAAACAAAAATCTTCCAATAAATTAAACCATATTTTGGAGCTGACATCAAGGAACAAATTGTCAAAATAGTTCCTAGTGAACTGGGAACTGGCCACCTAGTAATAGAGTATTTTGACATTCCATCTTTCATCTTAATGTATCCAGAATGGCTCAGATTCATAACAAGCAGGGATCTCCTTATTTTATGCAACTGGTTGGGAGGTGGAAACATATAGACACAATGGGAGCATGCACCCTTCCTATTTAATGTTATGTTTGTTACATACAGCTTTAAGCATTGGCAATACTACTGTATTATCTGGGATTTTTTTTTTTTAATATAACTTTGTTTACAATTATATCTGAATACGTTCTGGAAGTTCATAAACTGCAGGCTGAAAAACTGACCTGTATTTCATTTTTATTTTCTTCCTAAGGGACAAGAGAGTATGAATATATGTGAATGAATTAAATTTACAATTAAAGTCTGCTTTGTAGTTTTTGTTCTAATAGGGTTTTTTCATGTTATAATTAATACAGATGTCCTATTGTTTGCTAGTGCTGAACATCTTAGGCACAAAAAGATGTAAAATAGCATCTTAGGTGGAAGCCAGTGAGGGCCTTAGCTCATACAGAAATCAGTTAAAGAATTTCAGACCAGCCAGTGTAAAAATGGTATCTGATTGTTGTGTAAGATTTATCCTGACTTTGAAGTGCTCTGTTGTGCCAGAAGAGCAAAACTGTATATCATGATTTTTATCAAGGGGTTTACGTAAACATTTTGTATGCCAGATATAGATATCTGAAAACTTATGAATATTGGCTGCTCTGACCTGAAACTTGACATTTTCCACTAAAGAAAGCCAAGGATAACTTAGATATGCTTTTGCTACTCCATGATTCTTAGAAGATGATGCATGTTCAGCATTCGTAAGCATTTCCGTAAGGGGTGGTGATCGCACCAACAGAAGGACAAAGGAATATTATGTTGCTGTTCAGACGTGGCGTGATAGCAGCGTGTGGCAATCAGCCTTTTTGATAACATAAAGATCATTGACTTTTTGTGCAGTTTGGGAGCTGGAAAAAATGCACTGCTTTTGTTAGATATCTTGTCTCATCATGGGTCTGATTTGTGATACACTCCATTCTGACTACTGCTTCCAGATCAAACCTAGGCTGTGATAGTCTGTGCATGCAGTGAGTTAAAAATTAAATTAATTCCATTTGTAAGTGAAATTCGGTAAGATGGGACATGCTTTAGTAAAGCTAATATTGAGCCTTTATCAGTCACTGGTAATTTCTTACCTGTGTGTGCCAAATGAGTAACCAAATGAGCATTCAGCTTATAGTCTGATTACTTAGCAGAGCCTTTTCAAGAAGAAAAGAGATGGAAGCCCTGCTGGCCACCAGCACTTAGCTTTTGGGGCCTTAGGAGAGCATACATAAATACTTTTAATGGCTTTAGTGTATTTTCATTAGGGAGCATCAAAACCAGCCTAAGCAGGATGAGCCAGAGAAAGCAGCCGAAGCTTTGTCTGCACAGACGGGTGCAGACTGTCACACGTTTGATCTGCTTGCACACTGAGCTGTCTGAATGGAAGCCAGCTCTGGCCTGGAAACCATAAAGACATGTTAATGCATTGCCATGCTGGAGCTCATAAGCCTTACCAATGCTAGGGCTACTTTTGTTTCAATAACCTCTCTATAATTGTTTTTAACAGGACCACAAACCACATTCTCAAAGAAAGAAAGCATGAAATGTTTTAAATGCTGCTGGACTTGCAAGCTGATTTTTAGTTATTATTTGAAAATTTTTATCTGTTTCTGACTCTACAGATGAAAAAAACAAAATTTAACACAAGACCACGGTCTGATAGAAGCATAAAAAAATGAGATAAACCTAGCAACTATGACAGTTGTTCTAGTAAACAGCTAGGGATCATAGATAGTTTTCTGTTTGAAGTATCTGGAGGGATTGCAGCATTGTGTGACACAGCTGCAGGCTCTAATTTAGTGCTCTGAATTAATAGCAGGCATAACTTCAAGCAGCCACCCGTTGTCCAAAAAATTCTGTATGCTGCCACAGTGATTCCTCAGTGTTCCCCTATGCCCAGGGTAGAGATGGCAGGAAGGGAAGACACTGAGCATAGAAGCTTGAGGTTTCTTTATAAGAAGGCAATGTTAAGTTTCATTTAAAAAAAAAAAAATTCACATAAAAAGACAGAGAGGATGACAGTGTGTGTGAGAGAGGAAAAAACATGGGAACTAAAAGAATAAAATGATATTGTCATAACACCCACAGGCCTGCCTTCTGGAAAGGACAGGGAGTAATTTTCAGGAGCTAAACTCAGTGTTCTGCAAACTCAGTCTCAAACTATCATTAATAATCTTGAGAAATGAGTCTGAAGGATTGAAATTAAGCTGGCAGTATTTCAGAGGCAAAGTCGGCATCGCCTGTCATCCCATTGAGAGACATACCCTGTTAGGGCCTGCTAATGTTGCACTCCTGTCAGAATAACACAAAACATTACGCGTTAAACAAGTGGCAGACAAGACAGTGTGGAGGCAAATTGTTCAGCAGATGGCACAGCCTACTTTACTTACCATCTGAAGTTAGAAAATAGAGCAAATGCCATTTTTTGCGTTCACTCATTCTTTGCAAATGCTTGTCTAGGTACTGCTCAGCGGCTTCCTTTGTTGGGGCTATTGAGACAAGAGGAACTTCACAGTATGATTATCAGATATGTCAAGTAGAACACTAATTGTGTACACACAATTTGAGCTGAAATTTCAGCAGAGTTGGGTATAAGTTTCTGAGTGAATGCTTTGAGATTATTACATTTCCAGACATCTGCTTCGAGCTGTGAATTTCCTTTGAATTTACTGTGTTTCCTTTCTTCTTAAAGCCTCACAATTTGTAGACGCACAAGACTTACACCCTTCCCATATTTCTAATCCTTGAAGGAGAAAAATTTTCTTTGGGAGCAGGGAAAATAACAGTTGAGCAGCATGATAACTGGTTTTTCTCTCTTAGAATTCAATTTCCATCCTTCTGGAGTAAATTATGGTGTACTCATTGACTTTGATGGTGTTGGACTGTGCTCTTACAAAGCAATTAACTGACCTATTAGGAAAAAAGAAAGAGTCATAAGCCATCAGTTTGGGAGAAACTGAACAGAGGAACAATTTCAATTCAAACAAGTCTTCATATTGAGCACCCTCTACATACTCCTGCTCCAGTTTCCTGGTTAGATTGGTTTTCTTCCTCTAGCCCAATAAAGGGACAGTGAAAGACAGGCTATTGCTATGTGAAGTGACAGACAAGGGAAAACGCCATCATTTGTTAACTTAGCAAGAGTGTATGTGCTCTTCACACACAGACAAGATACAATCTCTTCTCTCAGGAATTTACAGGCTAACTAGAAGAGACAGCAGTGTTCAGATAGCTGTTGGTCATTCAGAAGAAATCTCAGTCATGGTTTGAGAAGACCTAGAAGGGAATAGTGGAACCAGTAGCAAATTCTAGTCCTGTAAAGTAGGAGAATGTAAAGTAGGAGAAAAAGGAGAATCTCACTTTCACATGTAGAGATGATCTGTTTTAGAAAACTTTAAGAAAACCTACCAAAATCATGATTAAACAGGCACAGACATAAAACTCACTTCTGTAATAAGCTTCAGTTTAGTGTTTCCTTGAAGGACAATGTAATATTGACTTTTTAACTGGAACTTTAAATAGTTGACCACAGAATAAATTTATTTTTTGCCACACATGGAAATACAGCAGTTAAGAGATAATCATGTCTTCCCTTCTTTTATATCCAAGGTATAGGAGTTCTCTTTTCCTGTGATATAGTGAATATTTTATGATTTAGCTTGATTTCTAGCTCATTACTGACAGCGTCCCTTGAAAAAAATAAAATTATGAGAAACTAATGAGAATTGTTACTTGAATTAATATAATTTCTATAACTTTGACAATTTATTTGGCAGATGGGTTTTGTTTGCCAGTCTGATCTCTTCCATACTACAGCTGGCAGGTCCAGTGTATTTCAGGTGTAAGTTTGTGCTTGTTAGCTAAAATATGTACTAACTTTGTATAAAAATCTGAGTCTATTTTCTGAGCATCAGCAGGCAGTTTATGGAGTTGAAAAATTCTCATCCTTCTGATATTTTACTGTGATTATGTGAGTGTGTGTATGTGTGCGAGAAGAGGACATAAGTCTGAAAATCCTTTTATGGTAGAAATGGGCTCAGTTTTGGAAACACCTTTCAAAAATATTTTCTTCAAACTTGGGAAGCTTCTTCAGTATCATTCATGGCTTATAAAGCATAGGTATGAAATAATGCTTTTTAGCATTTTCGGGATGTAGTATATCATTAAAATCATAGGTTGATTTTCAGTGGTGACATAACACTTCTAATGCACAATAAATCTACTTAACAATGCTGTCGTGTTTTTAACTTATTCTCAGCAGTCCGCAAACTCTTTGAGTATTTCATGTGCAGAAATTCAATTTGAAATATGATTTCTCTATTTTATTTTCTGGTGATAATCGTCAGAAATGTACCTGAATGCAGATTTTTCATAGATTTTTAAGATACTGGGCCAAATATTGCTCTCATCTTAACAAATTATTTAATATAGACATTTATGTTGAAGCCAAGGAATCCCTTAAAGAAGGGAGCTTTCAATGTGTAAATATTAAAAATTCTGTATCAATGTAAACAAAATCTCCATTTCCTTTTACCACCAAGAAAATTCATGCACCAATTTGACAAATCTGTTTTAATGACAAGTTGTAATACAAGTACTTTCTACCTACGGCTGCTGATAGAGCAGTGATTTCTGTCTATCCTCTTTACTAGTCTTGACCTTGGTTTGTTATAACTCAGTACATTCCAACTCATTATAAAACTTTATTTGTCCTTGCAATATGTCTGTTAATAATCAACTGCTGTTTCAATGTTAATATGTTTCTGGATAACATGAAATATATGAAAAGAAATACAAATGGCAGTTGTAATTATTTTATAGTTTACAGGAAAAAGCCTGAAATTGTTATAGCTATTTTTACGTGGGAAAATTTTGGAGAAGGATATTCACAAAGGGTGATATAAAACTCACTACTCTCTTGCTACAATTTAATTGGGCAAGATAGACCTGATGTAGCTTTCTAAATGGCCATCCACCTTTTTGAATTGAATATACAGGGAGAGATTAGCCTTATTAAGATAATGTTGGCCCTTATGAACAACCCTCATACAGATTATTAGGAGTGAAAGAGAAATAAAGCACTAATGTATGTGTAAGCCTCTTCAGAAAAGGTTTTAAATAGATGCTGGTTTCCAAAATATTACAAAATCTTTACATCCAGCAAGACCAATTCAATGGCAGACATTCAGTTTCCCAAAATGAGGTAATACAGAATGTAAAAGGGCTGATACTGATCTCCAGCGTTTTGAAGTCATTCTGTGTGGTTTTCCATTAATTAAGTAGGTCAATTCAAATAATCACGTGAAGTTCAAAATCACTTCAGCTCCAATTTCATTAATATGTTCTGTTCTCTCTGAAATCTACCACTACTTTTGTGACTACTGAACAGTAGCTATTTGGATATTATCACACTGAATATTGAGACTAATGAATCAATATAGCAGACCTTTGAAATGGAGAGATCAAAATATGACTATTCTCAGGAATTTACCAAAGAGTTTAACACAAGAAACCCCCCACATGGCTAGTGTGGTGCCACTATCTGTGTGAAAACCCTTGGTGAGTGACAGAAACAGAGAGAAAAACTAAATCCAAATGCTCAGACAGATGATGATGATGAAGAAGGCAAATAACGGTAATAACTGCTTTAGAAAGGGGATCAAGGAAAGCAATCAAAAGGAAAGATTAATTGCTTTGTCTCAAGATTATCTAGAATCACTTGTTGATAGAATCACAAAGGGTGTTTCAAAGCTGTGATTTAATTAGGAGATAATCCAGAATTATCACATTTAATTATTTGGTAAAGGTCATTATGTCTTCAATCTTTTTAGAAATGTAAACACAGTGAAGTGGTCTGTTAGGAGAAAAAGAACGTTACTTCAATGGGTAAAACAACGCTAAGCAATGAATATTGATTTGTGTGAACAGCTGATGTTCTCCATTAGATAGATTATTTACAAATTAAGTTGTTACATTCTTGAAGAGACAAAAGTACAAGTAATTAAACTGGATGATTCTCAACTGCTTTATGTAATCCAGTGTTTAAGAATGGTCATTATTACAGAATCAGTCTGATCTTCAATAATCTCTAGACTAGGCAATTAGTCATCTTAACTCACATGTGTGATTAATGGCTAGTTTTAATCAGGGCTCATTTTCAATACTACTTTTTTCCTTCTCCCCTCTTGTCCCTGATCAGAGAGCTGGAGCACCTTGCCTATGAAGTCAGGCTGACTTGTAAACCAATTATGATGAGATTTCTGCTTTTATTTTTCTACACAAATGTTGGCTTTCAGCATGTCTTGGAAAGTCCCAAAGAAGTTCAAAGGTTTATTTACCTGTTATTTTTTGATGTATCTCAATATCACAACGTATTTTTCTACAAATATTAAAAAGCAACATTAATCATCCAACTTTAAGAAGAAGAGATTTAGCTGGTATATACAGGCTCCATTGACTTCAACAAAGCTTTGATAATTCATAACATAAGATCATGCAGTAAATAGCCTATTAAATCTAAATGAAATTCATAGTTAATTGCACATGGCAAATGATTTATAGCACTATTTGTTCTAGGAATTTCTTGACATGATATCATGACTATTTGGCAAAAGATCTAAGTTCCGTTGTTGGAAATTTGGCTTCATGTTAACCATAGCCAGTGAATGTCTAAATAGAGTAAGTGGTAGTAGCAAATCTGTTGCTTTTATTATTTAATATATGTTAAATATAAAATATCTGTTGAATTATTATTATTTTAATCCTAGATAATAATTAAGTACATATTATAAAAAAGGCTTTTAAAATTCTCCTTGTTTTAAATTCAGTTGAATGAACTTCACCTTGAAACCATTCAATTGTAGTCAGGCTTCAATAAGCCTGATTCCTCAGTAAGGAACTGTATTGTAAGCCTGATTCCTCAGAAAGCCAAGGTCAGTAATAAGTAGAAAAAACAATTGCTTTCACTCCAATTTGCTGAAGTTGTATTGCAACATATTCTGGATATTTACACAATTTTTCATTCTAACTGGGTGTCAATTTTCATTTTTCATCAGAATAGTGATCTTAAATAGACACATAAAATTGGGACAGAAACATTAATTTTCTAAAAGTAGGCCTCTGGTACTAGGATCTAAAATATAGTTATGAGAAGAAAATTGCTATTTGCAAAGAAAGAAACAACAGCCGGATTGTTTCTTCTTCACTTGCTGTGCACAGTGTGTGTTGGCACCATATTGCAGTAGCTCAGAAATCTCAAACTGTCAGGAAAAACAAACCATGACCCACAGACAGAATAGAAGGTTGAAGAAAAAACACAAAAAGGAAACCAGAAATGCATCTCCATTTATCAACAGCATGCTATATTTGACAACAGTGTGGTGGAATCTAATTCTCATTCATGAGTCATGCGTTCCCAGTTTCTCCTTTTTATGCTGCTCTTCTCTCTTCTATCAGTTTACAGTACTAAGCTTGATTTAATGGGCAGTGAAACAAAATAGGAGGCACATCATTCACACTCACGCTCCTTAATTGCATTCTAGTCTGTTTTAAAGATTCTCTTTCATATTAGGAACTGGGAAGGTATTCTGATTATTGAACATTCCAGCACTGTTTCTTATTTGCGTGTCTTTTCTACATATTTTAGGACAGTTTGGTTTTGTAGAATTTTGTCTTTGCACTTATGAGTTACCATTTCTTCATTAGCCTACGTTTTTTTAATTAGATTTCCAGCAAAATTAATATTATCCTGAATATCATCAATTCAGAGGTCTGAATAATGTAATGCAGTAACTAAGATGTTTGCATCTCAGCATTATTCCATCATGTTATAAAGCCAGGACAATTTTTTTCTTCTGTGGCTTTTTACGAGGAAAATTCACAAGGAATTTTTGCTCTGGATAAACTTGTTTTTGTTTTTCTTTGCTCTTTATGTCTGTGTATGATCTTGAATATTTGCAGCTATACATAGATCTAGCACAGAGCCAAAAACTGTCTCGAAGAAAAAACTGACTGATCAACACAATAGATAGAGTCTAATTATTCAGCATGTCATCCAAAGCACTCACCATGGCCACTGGGAGGCTGCCAAGTACCTGAAGTGTGGTGCAGGGAAATGCAGAGAACAACACCTGGTGCTTTGTGAATGAGCATCCATTCCATGGTGCTATGGGGAAGTTCTTTCGTATTCTCATTGTTGAGCCACAGACTGCACTTTGGTCTTGTGCCCTTTCTCACAAGGAACTATGTGGTGCTCATGCTGTTCGGGTAAAGGAAGATGAAAATATAGTGCTGGTGCCAAGTCCTTAAAATTGACTCCTTTCTTGGGAGACAACTGTGTGAGGAGGGGAAATGCTGGGGCATGCTCAACTGCAGGCTCTTAAACAAGATGGAGTATGGATCTGTAGCAGTGTGTCCAGAGGAAGACCACAAAGATGATCAGAGAGCTGGAGCACCTTGCCTATGAAGTCAGGCTGAGAGAGCTGGAGTTGTGCAGTCTAGAGAAAAGAATCCGCTGGGGAGACCTTATATCACCTTGCTGGAGTGTGCAGTCTAGAGAAAAGAATCACCTTCCAGTACCTAAAGAGGACCTACAAGAAAGCTAGAGAGGGACTATTTACAAGGGTAAATAGTGGTGGATAGGTAGTGAAAGGACAAGGGGTAATGGCTTTAAACTGAAAGAGGGTAAGTTAAGATTAGATATTAGGAAGAAATTCTTTACTTTGAGGGTGGTGAGACACTGGATACCTCATCTCTGAATATGTTCAAGGCCAGTTTGGATGGGGCTTTGAGCAACCTGCTCTAATGGAAACTGTCCCTGCCCATGACAAGGGAGTGGAACTAGATGATCTTTAAGGTCCCTTCAAACACAAAAGATTCCATGGTTCTGTGTAAACATCATATCCAAAATTAAGTGGCCAAAGATTTGTTTTGGGGATTTTGGGGTGTTTTGTTTGTTTGTTTGAGCAGGAGTCTGGGCCCTTGCTTAAAATGTCACCTTTTTTTTCTTAACAGTAATTTGAATGTTTTAAGTTAGCAACGTAGATGATAGAAGACTCTGGCAAAAACAGCAAAGTAACTTTTCCTGTTGTATATTCAAGACATACAGCCTGTCAACAGCTCTAACACTTCTTTTCCTGGTGGGGTTTCATCCCCGCCCCCAGCATGGTTTGTAACATCCAAGCTGCTCTTTTGCACCTCCTCAGTGGTGCCAGGCTCAATGCCAGCAGTGCATGCTCAGCAGTGGGGAATTGATCCTTAGAGAATCAGAGGGCTTTAAAGTTTTGATGAGAATGGACCCTGCCATCTCCTATCCCTGCTGAAAATTAGCCCTAAAATGTATTTAAGGACAAGTACAAATTTCTTTCAGAACAATGCTGTAGGCCCAGACAAAGTCACTGTTTTCCAGAGTAAAGACAGAGGTTTTAAACAAGCAAACAACAGAAACACATGTATAAGCTGCAGATTTAAACAACAGCGATCAGATTTTTGTCTACTAAACTGTTTCTTTGGTCTGTTCTTCTGGCCAGGCACCACAGTCCCACAAATGATTAGTAAATCCATGTGTTACATGCGGTTTCTATATACAATCTCTTTTGTAAGTATAACACAATCTATATGAAGTCACTGGCTGTTGTAGACTGCAAAAGCTGAGGGAAAAAACAGACAAGCAAATATTACCATCTAACTTAAATTTTTAGCCCAGCTTATTCTTGTATACATAATTATGTTTTCCATCCACCCTCTCTATGATCCTTTAGCACTTAATTTAAAGCTTTTTTTTTTCCCATGTGATGAAAACAATTTTCTTTCCCATCACCTCCAGCTGTCTCCTTTTCTTTTCCTTTCTCTCCCTATCTTGCTCTCAAGACTGCCACCTACTAAATCACTTGTTAATTTCTTTTATTTACAGGTTTGGAGTGCTGGGCTGGTAAGTGACCATGTTTTCACCATGATGTCCCTGAGCCCCAGCAGTGAGAGCTCCAGGAGCAGAGGATGCTCTTACTGCCCTTACAGTGATCAGCAATAAACTGCTCATCTTTGCAGACCAAAAATCCCACAATCCAGTTGCCTGTTTCATTACATCTTGAATCACTGACAATTGTGGCATCATTTAAATGACTTATTTTCTGGATTGTCATTAAAGCGACAGTTTCTGTGTTTTCTGAATTATTGTTTCCCAGTATACATACATGATTGATGAGAGCAAATGAAAGTAATGGCACTGGAGGTTTTCAGAGAGCTTCTAAATGAACCACTCGATCATTTTGATCTGGATTGAGATCTGAAAAACAACAAATGGGCAACAAAGACCATCAGGAGCATGAAATTACTTCTGCACAAGGAACAAAAAAGTTAGCAGTCATCAGTCTGGAAAAACATGTTTGATGGGGGGAAGGGGAAATAAAATAGATTTACAGATTCCTTAGTGGCATTCAGGGACTCAACTGATATTGCAAATATTATTGAAATAAAACTGATGACAGTTTCAAAACAAGAGATCTTTCACCAAGTATAATGTGGATTCTTAAAGTTTATTTGGTGCTCAAGAAAGACCTGAATAAGTTCAAAGAAAAAAATACTGAGAGTAACAATGTACATAGTCACCCCACCTAGATCACTTATCCCTGACTTGAAAATGATTGGAACTTGTGAGTGTTAAGGGGAAGAATTATTTTCATTTGCTCTTATAATCATCCCTGGATAATCATGTATGGCTAGTGCTGAGAAGAGGGTGCAGCCTAGATGGGACTTAAACTGGCACACTATTCTTTCTTACTTTCTCTTGTCCTTTTATTTAAAGGAGTAAATATGAGAGAATACACAGTTATAGAAGACAGAAAAATGAAACATTATTTCACTATAAATTAATTTTTAAAAAGAGTCTTTCCTTAATAACTCCTGAATGTTTGATATGTTTTTAAGAATTAAAAAAAAAATAAGAGGATTAAAGTTTGAAATTATGAAAACAGCCCATCAAAGAAAATGTAACTACTCTGCCTTCTTATGAATTCCCAGATTCAAGAGTCCAGTCATTTTGCAGTTCTTAGTAATGAGATTAAATAAGAAATAACTGTCAGGACCAAGCTGTAGTTTGAATAACGGTGGTACTGAAGTAGAAAAAAGCACCTCTCTGGTACAAAAAAAAAAAATAATTCTGGCCCATGGAATGCCAACATTGCTAAAATTAAATGGATAAGAGAGGTTTCATGGTTTTTTGTTTTTTGGGTTTTTTTTAATATATAACAGGTTATTCTTTCCTCTTTTATTGCTGAAATATATCTGAATTTCCTCCTGTTATTTGTCATCTCTCTGCAGGACTGCGATAGAGTGCCACAACAGTTTCTGTCTTATCCTGATGAACTAGATACACAATTTACATATAAAATATAATTGTTTCTTTTTTGTATGTGATCTTAATCTGCTGCTTTTTGAATGTGTAGGAAACAATACTGCAAGGTCGGTGTTCATCCTGCTCCCCCCCATTGACCTGTATAACTATATCACTGTAACTTTCTTCCTTTAAATTATTTATATGTACTTCTCATAATAACTTTTAATTCTGTAGAATAACTACCAAATATTTAGAAAAATGCACCTGTCATAAATGCGAATGTCATAAACCACAAGCAAAGAATTTCAAATGTATTTTTAGTATTTCTTTGATAGTAAATATGCATTTTAATGAAAGTAAAATGAGTGAAACAGATAATGTAATAGCTGAATGAGACAACCTTTTCCAAATAATCTTTGGTCTAAAACATTAAAATATTTCACTTAAATTACATAAATTCAATTCTACTGGGTGCCTAATACAATTTTGTTTCTCGTTTAGGAATTAATAAATTTTGTATTACAGGTGTGACTAAAGACAATATAAATAATGTAAATATACATAGAAACTTGTAGTTTCATTGCTGCTTTCACCAGAAGTGTTACATGTTACTCACTAGTGAATGACAAAAAGGGCACTGTCAAGTTGGATGGCTGAGGTTTTCACAGGATGGAGGTAACACAGAACAGGCAGTTAATGAGCTGATCTTGTAGACTTCTACAGCTTCTGAATGAGTAATCTTTCAGTGAACAGGCATTTTAAGGAACAAGGCCAGTTGAGATTAATCCCAAATGGGCCCTTTGTACTTACTTCCACATCTGTAACTCAACGCAAAAGAAGCGTTGCATAAATCCAGTTCTTGTTTGTGTGTGTACAATGTGATGAAACAATTAGGAAGTATTAATTCTTGCAGTCTAAAAGAAAGCCCAATTACCTTCCTGCTCTTGTCAGAAGGCTGTGAGGAATAAGAGGTTCTAGCAGGAAATAAGGTGTTTTTAAGATGTTGTGGTGTTAATTGCTAAAGTGAGTGTGAGCTAGTGTGCTGTTCTGTGATTACAGTTTTATCTCCACAACGTAATTGTTAGGGCACATGTCAGCATTTGTATGTGCAACTGAGCATTGAAAATGTGTAAATGTAATTGGTCCTTACAATTATTGCAAGTGCAGGATTGTGCTCGTAAAACTAGAGTCCATCAAAAACACCTAGTTCAGCAAAAAATTTGTTATCTAAAACAAAAGAAAAAACTCTTAGTGCATTTCAGAGGTTATTGTAGAAGACAACATTTCAGGGTACCCAGAAGGTATTTTAGTGGAATAATGCTAGACTTTCAATGCCAGGCCCTGCATGTTACAGTTGAAAATTGGCCAAGTTTAAGGAAATTCAAAAGCTACAGCCCAATCATGTTTAAGATGTGTTTCTTTCAATAGGAAAACAGAGTTAGCCACATTTTTTCCTTCAAATAGCTAGACTCTTTTTATATCATCAACAGTCTTGCATAATACTTTCTGACGAAAAATATAAATCCAACAATTATTGTGTTTACCCATATGAGGGTACTCTGCTGGACTTGTGTCTAAGTAGATAATGGTCAAAGGAATACACATTGAGAATTTATTCTTCATCTGATGAACAATATTCATAAAAAGTAAGCAAAAAAAAAAATTCTGAAAAAATCATAAAGAACAATGTTTTATTTTGTCTATTTAAACATTAATTGTTTTGGGGTTTGCTTCAAAATGCTATTTCAAGAGTAAATGACGCTATATTGTTTTAAAATTAATAGGGAAAAGGAAAAGCTAGCAAACTTCCAGACCCAAATGAGTTACTTCTTGGGTAAAATGAAGAATCTTACTAAATCCAAACGAATATGTTGCTTGTTTACAGCCCTGAGGCTTCGCCACTGGGCACTGAGGCAGATGTACTCAGACTAGGGCTGCTGCCAGTATAGGCTTCTGATCCCACAAGTGGCCACTGATCCCACAATACAGCTTGAGACAGCACTTAGGGCTGAGAAACAGCAAACAATGGATGTTGAATGACATCACCTTTCTGAGAAAAACTGGTCAGGAATCTTTGAGTAACTGCTTTCTCTCAAAAAATTTATAAGTCGTCAAAACTAATATTTCTACTAGAATTGTATGTTTGATGAAAAAAATAAAGTCTGTAGTTTCTTTTCAAGGCAAATTCCTAAAAAGCCCAGTGGTTAGGCAGGATGTGAGAGACCTGGATTAAAATCCTTCATTAGTCTTATTCTTTTCAGCCCAAAGAAGATTTAATTATTTATGGAAATAATTAAAACAGGACAGTTAAAACAAATTAATTTGGATGGCTGAATAAAGACCAAGGACCAGGCCTGGATTTCATACCAGGCAGTCTAAAATTTATAGGTGGGGGGCAAAAAAGGCATTTAGTGTGGACCAGGAACTTCTGAAATCTTTCCATTCTCTTATAAGAAGCAAATCCAATTCTGTTTTTTATCTGGCCAAAGTCCATGTCTAAGTGGAACTATGCTGGACTAAACATCTAAATCAGAGATTTCAGTATGGTATTACTAGAGTGAAACATTTAAAAAGTGTCTAAGAGTGACAGGGCAGAAAGGAGAATACTTTCAGAAAAGAGAGGATCATCTGTAGTTTATTTCAAAATATATTTGCTTCATAGGTCACAAAACATTGTGGATGAGAAAGAGTTAAATATACTTTTACAAACTTTCAGCTGGGCAAAGAGTACATCTATTAGTGTACCTAGATTTTATTTCTTTTTTTCCCAGTATTTTTGTAACTTATTTCAACTTAAATCAATACTTCTCTGGGAAAATAAATTAACTATTTCCGCTATGACAAGTTTATTTGTGCAGAGTAGAAAACAACATTTGATTGTATTTTGAAAACCCCTGTGGTGATTCTAAAGATATAATACACATATTGTATTTATTATACTTTCTTCTACCTGAGAAAATATTAAGGGAGGGGAGAAGGGGAGAGAGAAAGGGAGGTGGGTGGGGAAAGGAGAGAGAGAGGCAGGGAAATAGAATGAGAGAGGAAAATAAGAGCTTAATATATTAAAATACATAAAAACATACTGAAAAGCACATTAAAAATGTCAGTAATTAGCACAATTTCAGTTTAGTCTTAGAAGATGTAGCAACAGCAGAAGGATGAGAAGATAAATGACCCAGGAAAATCATGGGAGGGAAAACTTTGGATATGGCAGCTGCAGCTAGAGAAGTCTTGTAAGTAAGACCTTTAGAGCCCTGGTGTTGTAGTGGTGAAGTTTACAATAATTATAGGGAAATAAGTTTTGGTTTATTTTTAGAAGAAATAACTTGCAAAATGATAATTAAATGTACTTAGAAGATGGCACTACAAGCAGTGCCAGGAGAAGTGAAGGAAGTACATTCTTCCATGCCACTAAGCTGACAGTAGTCATGTTCAGCTGCACACTTATCATCTTTCCTGGCTTATCTTACAAACTTACCACAAAAAATGCTGAGTAAATAACTGCAAGTTTAGATTTTCACTCAGTATAGAAAGCAGGAAGATGTTTGATTGAAATTGTTCAGTCAGTCTTCTCTGCTGTGATATATGAGCTATGAGAAGTCAAAGCACTGAAACACATCATTGTGAGAAATGGTCAGTTAATAGGAAAATTTTGATTCAATGGAAAGCTACGTACCATGAAGCAGCCCATGTAGACACCACAACCATAAACCCTACTGCTTTGACCAAACTTGATAGTCTTGGCCAATGAGACACTGAGAGACAACCTTTTGTCTTTACTTACGTAGGCTCTTTTTACAGCATTGTGTTGATAATTTCTTGGCTGGTTATTTTATCACATTTCATTGGCCTGATGAATTCTATTCAGAATCCCAACTACTTATTTTGTGTAATATGCACTGCTTTATTTGTATTGTAAGGATTAGTGTTAACATAACCAATTTCATGACACCAGAAGTGATATCAGTACTCTTAAATTTTCTTTGATGTAAGGCTTCTGGGGTTACATTTACCTGGACCAGATAAATGCATCTTATTCACATCACATCTACAGACTTTTAATTTGTTCACCTTAACATTATTGCTTCAATCATGCAAAAAAGAAATTATTACTCCATGCAAACCCTTGAAAAATTGATGGCAACCAGGAGATTCTGGCAACTCATACCTCAAGGACCCTCTCCCTCTCTTCATAATAATGTATGGATTTTATTTGCAGAGAGAAGAGGTTAATTCTGTTGTTCATATTCACAGAATCACAGAATACTCTGAGTTGTATGTGCCCATAAGGATCAAGTCTAACTCTTAAGTGAATGGCCCATGCAGGGGATTGAACCTGTCACCTTGGTATTATTAGCACCAAGTTTTAACCAACTATCCACTCTGCAGCCTTTGTGCCACTTCTACTTTCATAGTTCACATTACAGAAAAAGTCCAAGTGACCAAGATTTGTTTGTGTGCTTGTGTGTCAATAAAAGTATTTGAAGCTTGATAATGAATGTGAATATTTCTAGAAGCTCTTGTGAAAAGGTAATTTCTGATACATATTTATCAGCTATTTCCTACTGCTTTGAAAGCAGACCAGGTGTGGGAGGTGCAGGATACACTCATATGCACTGAGATCTATATTTCTGTCAAAGTACTGATGTGATAAACTTCTACTGGCAGTTTGGTCTACTGACACTCAAAAAGTTCTTACGTCAGCATTCAGATTTTTATTACTGATGTGAGGTGTAACAGATTAGATTGATCTACCACAATTTGTCATATAGAAACTGCTTTTTCTAAGTGCCTTTAACACTTTATTGAAGGCATGCAATAGAAGGAACTTTAGGGCTTTCTTTTTATCAGGATGGAAAATTGAACTGAAGACATTAGAATCCAGACCCTTTTCCCATCAAGGAAATGAGGAATTTTTGTACTGTTTAATGTTGGTGGTTAGACAAAGAAATCATTCTCCAAGGGCTTTTTGGAAAAGTAAAGGTCTGCTCAAAGTAGTGGGATGATTGCTTTCTACTTACTATATAGAGATCTAAGTTTACTCTGGCATATGATGTGCTTTAAGTGACATACTTTTGTTTTGGAAAACAAACAAGTGAAGGAAATTCCTTTGTGAGCAAATCCTAGATGGTTGAGAAACTAGTCTGCTGTTTCAGTGAAGGCCTACTCTGCTTTTCAGTTCTCTTATATCAGTTATCAGAACTTCACTGTTGTGGCTTCTACAGAGTACAAGATAATGCTCATTTTTTATCACTCCTTTTCTTCTGTTTCCTTTCTGGAAAGAGCTAATTCCTGGTCCAGAAAAATAAGAAGGAATGCTTTAAGTGGGCAGCAGACCCATCTTTGCTATGCCAGCTGCTGGGTCTGACTGCTGCCATCCTTCTCAGGCAATTTCAACCATTTTGGAGACCAGGTTAAGCTGAGAACTTTGTCTATTTATATTTCTCTGAAATGCATGGGGCAATCTGTGTTTCCTTGATTATTTTTGTGTGTGTTTACTTGATTAAACTTGTTTGAAACTCTGATGATCTCCTATTCTACACATACACATACACATCTCATACAACTCCATTTTAATAATTTTCCAAGCAGAGATATTTTCAGTGCTTATGTAAAATAGAAAATGTAATTTGCCTTTCTACCTTTTTGTTTAATACTTGATTTACCAAGGTTATCAAAGGTGTGAAAAAGTAACTTGCTTGTGTCTAAGTCTACATTTCTTGTTAATTCATATTCTTTTTTGTTTAGCAGATAATCAGATATGATGATGCCATATCCTGTTGGCAACCAGTCACTAGTGGTGTTTCTTTCCCAAGGCTCAGTATAATAGGGCCTGTTTTAATACCTTTATCAATGATGTGGACGAGGGAATAGAGTGCAATCTCAGTAAGTTCGCAGATAAGCAGAAGTGTTGATCTGCTGAAGGCTAGAAAGGTTCTGCAGAGGAATCTGGACAGGCTGGATCAGGGTCAAGGCTGAAGCCAATGGTATGAGGTTCAATCAAGTACCTGATCTTGGGTCACAACAACCCCATGCAGTGCTACAGCTTTGGGGAATAGTGGCTGGAAAGCGACACAGCAGAAAAGGACAGGGGGATGCTGGTCTGCAGACAGCTGAACATGAGCCAAAAGTGTGCCCA
>VYXB01010334.1:0-19801 GCA_013397135.1 Pachyramphus minor
AAGCCAAGCCGAGGCAGGAATAGGATTCTTTATTCCAAAGAGACCCTGTCTCTCACAGACAATGCCATCTCCTCAAAGTCCTAAGGATCTAAAGGGATTACTCAGTGCTCCAGGTCCTCACCACAGTGCTCTGCAATGGATGACAACCCAGCTTCTGACCAAGGGAAGATAATTCATCAAATGAAAAGTGTGTGCTCGGAGCTTTTCCCCCCTCATTTACCCTTTTTAATGATTCTGCTGCAGCTTCTTTCCAACATCTGACTCACTAAATACCTATCTTCATGCTACAGTGGCTGTTGTTAAGACAAACTACATTGTCACCTCATTTCAAAAACCACACTGAAGTCCAGGGGCTCTGAATGGCTATACCTAAACATCAGCTTTAAAGCTGAGAAAGGTAAGCGGTTCTACAGCAGCAAGAAACAAGTACATAAAAACAAAACAAAACAAACAAACAAAAACCAACCAACCAACCAACCAAAAACAAAACCACCACACCCAAAAAGAAAAAACCAAACCAATAGAACTCCACATGGTAGCGGTAGAGCACTGACAGGATGTTGTGAATACAGACATATCCCTAGAAACCATATTATGTATGAAACCTGAAATGCATTTAACCATTAAAAAGTGAATTATCAAATTCCTGGGCAGGAAAAAAAACCACAACAATTTTAGCATGTGAATATGGTGCATTTTAGAGGATGGGCAAATTGGTGTACGCTCCCTCTTTTCACAACCTTCCTTGTGGCTGGACCTCTGTGTCCACACAAGCTTTTCCATGTGCCAAACACTGCAACGCAACAGGGCTTTAAAAAAACGGGTTTGAGATTTTCAGAGAGAGGAAAACTTTGTGCTGTACCATCCAAAAAAATTACAGCCTGGCTCTTGTTCTACCCACCTATTCCTTTATCTAAAACAAACTGACAAAACCTCTAAATAGAACAGTGAAACAAAAGAACATAAAGTACTGCACAGGTGCTATTAGCACATTAATCTGCTTCAGAATTGTCAGTGTCTCATTACAAGTGATTCTTACTAAAATGTGGAAGTGAGATCCAAACTACAGAATTTATAAACAGATTAACATTCATTTGAAAACAGCTAACTGAACCACCAAGTGGTTTCACTTGCAAGTGTGATTTTCAATAAGCATACAGATACAAGGCTTGGTTTTAAAGGGAAATAATAATTTATGGCACAAGGGCCTATTGCACCATCTCATCTCACTGAATCCAGCCACTAAATCATGAGTACCACAGATGGTTTTCCTGTTAGCATTAGCAATCCAGTGTATGTATACTAGAACCCTACTCATACTATCTTCTATCAGCACATCACTGATAACAAAGTGTATCAGGGAATGTTGATATTTTCTCTTCTGGTCTGTGTTTGGCCCCAGCCACCTGTGAAAGTTTTGTTCTTTGCCTGCCAAGTTCANACACCTGCCGGGACAGATGCAATCAGTTAATAGTATAAAAGCAGTTGAGGTAGTTCTGGGAGAGGTTTTGCGCTTCACACGAAGGACCATTTGTTTATAGCAGGGACATCTGCCCGTGTGAGCCATCTCCTCTCTGAGAGACGCAGCTGCTGTAGAGAACTTTCTGATATTTGGAGTGGGTAATAGATCTTCCTTTGTGACACCTGAGTGAGGAGGGTGTCGCATCCTTTTATCATTCTCTTTCCTCTCGGGTTCCCGTTTGCCTTGGTATTTATTTCCTTTGTGATAAATATCGAGTTTATTGTTGAGCTTCCAACGGTGTTTTCAGTTTCGGCATCCCTCCGAACTCACCCCGTTACACAAAGTAAGATTCTACCAAATCTAATTTTTATAAACTTGCATCCTTTTATCAGTTTTGCTAAGAGGAAAACATGCAAACCCAAAGGAAATACTCTAGGACAGAATGATGCTGTTTAGAAAATAATAACCCATTGTAATTATGGTTATACCTTTTTGTGAAAAACACTGCAGAGGCCTCTCTCTAAATCTGGTAGCTTACAAAGAAGATTTTGAATCTGACCAAACACGCTGGATTCTGACAGCAGAATTTCAGACACAGCATCAAGCCGGGCATTTATTTCACTGTAAAAGAATAAGACAATAATTAACACTTGTGCTTCTCTAGTAGAAGGCATACATCTAGTGAACCTCTTCATTTTGTTTCAGGGATTTTTTAACCTTTCGCTAATGCCACATCCTCATGAGAGGCAAGGTAGAAGAATTAAGGAATGTAGAGAATTTGGGGATTTTATTAAAAATGCAAGACCCATTCTCCTCTCTTTGTGCTCAAAATAGACAAATATATACCTCAGTGCCCAATTCTACATGTACTTCTGGTGGTAAATAATATGATTAACACTGAATACTGAATATCCAACCTTAAATTCACAGACAAATACCTGGAGGATGAGCAGACAGAGTTTACATTTGAACTCTACACAGCACACTTTATTCCAATAGGTTGTACATGCTACTTCCCATTTAACCCCTCTACGTTTGGTCCAGACCACTGATTGGTAATTATATGGATCAAACCACTCTGGGCTTTTTACTTTTTTTTTTTTTTTTTTGTTAAAACCTGTAACATTAATCTCTGTGTTTCAGGACTGAAGTCAATTAATGAGAAAACATTTTTTTACGTGAAGAAACAATTCTGTGGTTCTTTGCACCTTCCTTTCAACCATATTCTTAAAGCCACTGTAAGAAAAGAGCTGTAAAAATGGACAACTACTGTCAAGTTTCACCCCAAATCTACATCTGTTTCCAACATATGCATGGACTGGCTGCAGCATGCAGAGATAAGGTAAACTCTATTTCTTCATTTTGTGCAACCAAATTGCCTTATTGCTGCTTTCCAGGAAAATACTGAGAGTGGGGTTAAATGGGCGTATCCAAAACATGTGTGTTCATCCCCACCACGCAGTTTACAGAGAAATCAGTGTTTTGATACCAACACTTCATACACCAGCCAAGTATGTGCAAAACCCCCCCACACCTGTTATCCCAGACCAGTGAGATGCTCTGAGCTCAGCCAGCACAGAGGAATGGGAAGTAAGGATGCAATCGAAATGTAAGATTGCGAGGAGAACGCCTGTCTTGGCCATGGCTTTTATTGCAGAGCTGCTGTGCCACTTTCCACTGCTACCAAATGCTGCCCATGAGGAAATCAGTGAAATCAGGCACCTCCACTGGTTGCAGACGTTACAATAGCCTAGCAGTCAAAGGCCTCCGGCCCCGAAGACAGCTAAATCTAAGAGTTATTGAAATTTTATTGCACTGCATATGAAATGGAGAACATCAGGAATGAGTGTGGACCCAGACAAATATAAATCTAACAGCACTGGACGGCTGGAATTCTTCCAGTGACACACTGCTTTATACTACAGCAGCAAAACCATCCCCTCCTCTGCCACTGTCCCACCATCCACCTGGACCACAGGTAGACGGACCCCCCAGTGCCCTTGTGTGAACTGGGGACAGCCTCTAGTGCCTGGACCCTAGACACCTTGGAAACTCACTGTTATCTCTGAACTGCACAGCAGACTCCCTGATAGCACCAGAGCACCAAAAATACCCAACTATCCTGTTCCCCAATCCTGAGGAAAACACCAGGGTCAGACCTCACAGGCTGTGCCTAGCAGACCTGCTGCAGGTCACAAGAACACCACTCCTCCAGCAGTGCCAAACATTTCTGCTGTTCCTCTGGGCAGCCAGGAGACCTGGAAGCAGCAGCGGCAGCACAGGACAGAGCCAAGCCTTAAATCTGATCCCAGAGCCATGGTTATGGATCTGGTGTGCACTGACAGACCCACAGTTATGCAACCAAACCACCAAACATCAGGCTCTTGGCACCCCCACAGGGCACTCCGGGCAGCAGAGATTTAAGCTTTATCCATCAATTAGTGAGAGACTCTCAGCAACAGCTGGATAACGGAGAGGGAATGGAGAAGTGTCAATATCAGTGACAGAGTGAAAAAACACCCCGAGTGCACAGCTCTAAAGCCAGTAAACAGTTACACTGATACCCTGAAAGGTCAGTGTCATCAGCCACAGCTACATTTTCAGGGAAAATTATTGCAGTTTGCTGTACTTGAGACCATGGAACACTGTCTGCATGAAGGAGTACTGAACTGTTAAATTATAAATATATGTACCTTAAAGAAGATAATAATCGGTATTTTTTATTATAAAAAGCATTGTAAGCAGCACAACTCTGTGACTTAATTTAATCAGTGCTATTATATCTATGTAGTCAACTCAAAACTTGCAGTAGTATGTAAAATAGATGCAGATATTTGAAAAACTTCTCCCTACAAAGCTTAATCTGCACTTTAATCATCCTCACATATGGCTGTGTTACTGGAGCTCCAGTAATCTAAAACTAAGCATCCATATAGTTTTTCTGCTTTAATCCTACAAACAAGAACGGGCCAGGAAAATAGCATTCAGTACCAAATGACCCATTTTTTTTGCCACCTGTAAAAAAACGTAGTGGGATTCCTATTTCAAACAGGAAGTACAGCAAAAAATTGTGTGAAACATGACGTCCATGAGGAAGGGGGGACTGTGATGAGATGATAAAACCAGATGAATTTCAAACTATGCTTTTAAACTTTAAATACATATACTTAAATTAATGAACATTTTGTTGACATCCAGTATATACATATTGCACCAATCATCTGCTAAACCATCTCCAAAGAAATTTGTTCTGCACTGCAGACTTATTTAGCACATATGAATTACAGTCTGGGGTTTCTAATCTCTGCATGGTCTGGAAAAGAATTTCACCCCTAGAAAATCTGAGTCTTTGAATCTAACACTATACAAAGAAACTCACCAGCCAGCCAAACTGGCTACTGCTTCAGGCTCTATTTAGGTGCAGTATTAGCCTGTTCTTTCTCATCTGTATAAAGCATGTCAGCAATCTGAGCTTTATCCAATTTTCCAAACAATCTTCAGTGAAATAATGTAACATAATTCAGTTGACTAAAAGCAATACACTTACGTCTGCTGTACTCCCCATCTAAGAATAGCATCATTAATACTAACATCACTTTGCAATGTATTTACACAGAACAAAATCTAATGGCAGAATTTTTATTCCTGTCATTTAAAAGAACTACTTGAAATTAAAACACAATATACTCCCCTGTGTTATTCTGCTGCTAAATATGTGAACAATACAGAAAATTAGAAAATACAGAGGTATGTGAATCCCAAACTAAAAATTATTTTGACAAAGCAGAAGGCTGCAGATCCAAAAGCACTGCGCTGAATTAACATCTGAGCAGTCTAAATACGATTGCTGGTTGCTGGAGTGGTAACAGATCTGCTGATCTCTCCTACAGCAAGGCAAACCTGCGATTTTTAGATGTGATAATATATCATTACATTTGAGGCAGAGTGAAACTGATAACGTAGCTGCTATATAAGAACGACAGAACATTTTCATTCATATAACGTTTTATTTTTATACAAGGTAAATAAACACAAATTTATCAGAAGTCTATTAACTTGCATAAATGCACATAGTATGAACCCATTCATCGTGCTAAGGACATAGCTCAAGTACAGTGTGTACAACTGAAATTAATTCTATTAAATCTGTTTAGAGACCACAGTGACAGGACTTTAACCCTCAAAAAAGAAACGCTACTTTACATAAACTATATTATCTAAATCAAAGCCTAGTAGCCTCCTAACTACAGCACTGCAAAGAATGAAAATATATTATTTAAGTTACTCACTCACACATTATGCTTTTTTTCTGACCTTCTTTCAGAACATGAATGAAGACTTTGGGTGAGTTGATTAAGTTAAAGACCACGTTAAACTGTACAGAGCATTTTATGCTTCAGACCACTCCCTTTCACAACAAGCAACTAATGTCATCAAAACCCAAGGCCATGGTAGAATTACCGCAGTGCAATCTATAAGCTGTGTATGTCTTTTTAAAGAACAAGCAGATGAAAAACTGGCTCATTGCAGAAGCTGGAAGGTCAGGGGGATAAACTGTGTGTGTCAAACACTGACAGCCGCCTGGCTCCAGAGCCAGACAGGGATGCTGGCAATGCCAGCCAGGGACTGTTGTGGCTAGAGAAAGGGGCCATGCAAAGGCAGGGCAGCACTTTTTCAGGACAAATGTCCTTGTTCTGTCTGTTGGAGAGAAGGACAACAGCACAGGTGCAGAAATGATGCCAGGAGGTGGGCACAGACTGTGCAGGGATCACCAAACATCCCTGAAGCCTCTAACCTATCTCCAGAAAAGTCTGGAACAGATTGTGTATGAGAACTAATTTGCACAGAAAGGAAGGAACTGATCTCCAGGACAGGAAAACTTCCTGTAAAGAGGTGCCCCTCAAAGCCTAGGCACCCCAGGACCCCACCAGCTGCACCAATGCTGGACCACTCTTTAATCCATCTCCCTCTCTCTCTTCCCTTCCACCCTACCCCTCTATTCAAACCCTACTGCTGTGCGCTTATAACAGGAGATGAGGGACTAACACACAATTTCCCTGTCAAGTGTGTAATTTACTAATAAAACTTTATTAACTTTTGCAGACCCTCTGACGTCTGTTGTTGCATCTACAGATCTTGTGTGCTCCCAAAAATTAACATCCTTCTGGATCTGCTCACTTGTTTTTCACTTTTTACTCTCCAAATTCCTAATGTCTCAAGCCTCTCCAGAGAGGTCCAGCATTCCCCTAAATGAATATTTGGGACAATATTCCCGAATGGATCTCAAATACTTAACAGAAATTTACAAGTACTCCAAACTTTATCTTCACATCTGTTAAAAGAACGTTCAAGATATGCAAATGGCAATCAAACACTTTTGTTTATGTTCACACACAATGTTTTTCAGCTATTTGTGCCTAAAAAGGGAATGGTTGGCCACTTTAGCCACCGTGAATGAAGGCCTGATTGCTCCATTGATAAGGAATTAGACATAGCATTCAATGGGACCAAAACACAGCTAGCAAAAATGAATGAACACATGTGATGATGCTGCAATCTTTTTCTTTTCTACAACAATTTTGAGATCTCAGGCATATGCTGTAACCTGCATTTGTGCATTTTATACTGCCACTGATGCTATAAAATCATTATTTTTAGGAGGCAAATTTAGCCCTGCTGTAGGATTGGTGGATTTTATTCGTAAATCACTGCTGCAAAAAAGAAGTATATTCTAATCCTGCTCTGGATGATGGTAGTATCAAATGCCAACCAGTTTAACTCTGAATTAAACTAGTTTTTTCAAGGACTTTTTGGAAGTTTGTTTTACTGCCTCAACATTTGAATTATGGGAACAAGACCAAAGTCAAGCTTAAAAGACTTTCCTTTAGGATTGTACTTCATATATAGAAGTATAAATACAAGGGCATTCATTGCATTCAAAGTGAGAGGATTTGGAACAAGATAATATTTTATATCAGAAAATACGTCATTGCCAACATCACTATAAAGAGACTCTCTTCTACCCTGTTCTACAGTATATATCCTCCAAATAGAAGTCATGTTGCATTAGTAATACCAATTTACACTCTTCCTCTTCTTTAATAGTTCATAAGGAACTGCCAGCAGTCCTGAACAGTGCAGTTCTGAATTTCCTAAATTTACAGTCATTCTATGCTCTTGTACACAGAGCATATTCAGACTAATGGTAATTATCAATACCATTTTTACAAGGCTTCGATTCCACCTCAATGAAAGCATCATCTCATCCAAAACTGGAGGAAATGGGGGACAAATTATACTAGAACCACTGCGGGGGGAGGGAATGGAAATCCAGTTTTTGAGGGTAATTAACATTTTGGCATTTGTAAACTACAAAGCAAAGGCTGAAATGTTTTCAGCAACTCTCTAAATGCATACCAATTTTTTTCTTCCTTGAGATTTAAACATCAAGTTTGAACTCTTTGTTCAACTCCAGCCAACCCTGACAAGGCAAAGGAAGATGTTTGATCTCAAGAAAGCAGATTTCCTACAAATTGTGCAAGAAACAGCAGCTGAGCAAGGCACAGACACAGATTAATACCCAGGACACAGTATTTATTTGTCTGTTCCCTCTGGACTGAATAAGGGCAAACAGCACTGCCGTGGCTTGGAGACAGTCATGACACCTAGGTAAGGGAACTGGAAAGATGAGGGTGGGAGGTGGTAGCCATGGATGTAACAGAGATAAGGAAAGACACATTTTTCAGAGATGAGGTTTCAGATTGCTCACATGCAGGGCAAAAACTTTCTCGCCCTTTCCTCTGTACCACCACACAGGACAACATTCCTGCGATACACAACAAAACAGAGGTGCAAACAAGAGCCAGGTTTGCTCAACAAGGCCTATATGAAGCTTTTCTTTCTCCTCTTCCTGTAGCCATTGAAAAAATAGCAACTTTCATATCTACCCCAAGGGTTCTGAGATTTATTTTGCATTAGGAAATAAACTATTCATAGATATTGCACATAGACAAAGACACAAAGATCACATTGTGCAACAATAGTGTATCCTGAGGCCAGTCCTGAGCCCTTTGGCTGCCGAGTGTGATCATAGACAGCCTTACCCTACCGAAACTCTACTGCCTGACTGGGAAACTGCACATTTCATTCACTCAAAAATGTTCCAAGCCTTCCATTTCCTTTATGTTTCACTCCCCTTACAAAGTCAGGCAAGGAAGGCACTGGATGGAACTTGAATTTCAACAGCAAGATAAGGTTTTTGTAATCCACAAATACCTAACTTCTACAAAAACCTACTTTCCTGATTCTTCCTAAAAATCTCAGTAATCAATGACTGATCCACTCTTGTCTCACCATCTTTGTATAGCCAGGTGAGTAAGTGAGGACATTACACCTTTCCCGGTTAAGCCTGTTTTTGACTTTTCTTTTTTTAACAAATGTACAAATCTTGTCTCTACATGTACTACATCCAATCATCTGAAGGGTATCTTTAAGTTTGCCCAAATGAGCTGTCTGTACACATTTTACCTTTATTCAACCTAAGGTATGGCTTCTCCACAGGAAGTTTAGTCATCATTCCAAGTGATTTTCAACTCTAAGGCATAAAGCAGTAATTACACCCTCTCACTTTTTAATACACCTACCCACGGACTAGGAAAGATGCAGTACAGAAACCTGACTTCCTCTGAAAATGTCTCTCCAGGAGGCTCAGGTGAATTACAATTACAGAATGTTCTTTAAGTGCATTTGTGTGCATTACTGGGAACAATATTACCGGATGTCTGATGCACTAAGTACATGAAATTACAACTTAGAGTCAGAAAGGGAGAAATACACAGAGCGAAGTAGCTTTTCTAACTTCAGCTGAGGAGTACTGTCATCTCCAGCCACAGAAGCCTGAAAAATGTCAAGCATCACTCTCTAGAAGCAGGAAAGAGAAAAGGAATAAGACAAGAAAACAAAACTACCAATTTTTAAACTGGTTCTGCACTGAGGCCAGGGAGAATTTATATTTAAACAAAATATACTGGTTAAAAAAGAATGCCTGGAGTCCACAGGCAAGCAGTTTTCTATCTGCTGTGCCCAGAAAAGGAGTCCGTTTTACCCTGAAATGGTATTTCACCTACTGCATCACACGGGATAATCTGGGGGCAAAATGGCTGGAGGCAGGTCCTCCCCAGCCCTCCATCCTCAGAGCTCTGGCTCCCTCCGCTGACAATTCCACGAATCCCAAAAGGTCACAAGGGCAGGAAGAGAAATAAACTAGTTTATTTCCATTTATTGCCACAAAGTGGCTCAGAAATTCTGCCTACATGCTTTTAAGGTGAACACAAGGCCCTAATTAACTTCCATGAAGCCCAGTACCTTTTAGGATAGTTACATCAAAAGCCTTTTGGAAGTGGATTAAGAGATACGAAAGAAGAATTCAAAAAAAGAAAGGCACACTGAAATTAACTTATTACAAAAGGCTAATAAGAAAATTAAGCAGTGATGCTTCAAAAGTACAGTGCTTTCACATACAAAATTTGGTCAAGAAAAAAAAATCCTTCTGAAGAAACATTTGTAAATTACCAACAATAGCAAGACACTAAAACACTGAATTACCCCACCATTTAAAACTGGTGAAAAATAATAAACATTTAAACTGTTTAATACATTTACAAAAATAAAACAGAGGGGGAAAATATTTTAAATAACCAACCCAAAATGATCTTCTGTATGCTGCAGCCAAAAGGAACAAAGAAATTATTTACAATTAAGTACATTCTACATGGACAATGCTGAGGAAAGGCACATTTAAAAGAATAGATCCCAAATCTTAACATGTAGAGAAAAGACATTCCATGGAGTCAATACTGTCAGTTACTACAGATTCAGGTACAATACTCCAATAAAGTTAGTGAAGAGAAACCAGAAAAGATGGAGTCCCTTTCAAAACTGAGGCAAGTAAAAACTTGCATGACAGTGTCACAAAATAAAACACTTCTAAAGCGCTGATAAATAAAGGATAGGTCAAAATACAGGAGTGACCAAACAATCATCATATTTCATAATTAGTAAAAAGGAACACTTTCCCATGCCATCCCTGTATACAGGGATAACAAAAACACCCAAAAGTACTTTAGAAGAAATTAAACATATTAAGGATGTAAATACTTGTGAAGCAAGGAAGACATCCATCATTTATTGACACGTTTAGGAATAAAACAACCTCCAATACTGGGTCATCCTCGTTCCTTGTCGAAAAGGATACTGAATTAGAATGGTACCAAATCTGACTTCTGCAAAGGAATTTCTAACCTGGTCCAAACCCACTATTTATCTGTGCCCAAGCAAAGCAGTTTAGGCCTTTCAAACTGATTTATAACATCCATATCTTCTATCATATAATTTCCTGTGCAAACCCTCCTGTGGTTCTCAGGCCTTCAGGACAAACAAATACATTCAACATCACGACTATAAAACACAGATTTAGCCCAGGATAAAGAACTATCTCACCTGGATTTCATGAGAGGCTGGGTCACCCATTTCTTCAGTCTTCGACGTCCAAAGGAAGTTTTAGTATGATTCAAGACCCAGAGTAGACTTCCTTTTGTTTTCATGTCAGTCTAAAATAATAAAAAGAGCTTCATTATTTTTAGCTGAGCAGCCAGTGTTGTAGTGGAAGGATCTCCACCATGCTATATAGACCACTTTGTTTAGGCTGTAAGATATGCTAACTGCATGTTCATTTACCAATCTCATCCACCAACAATGTGTTACATAAAGTACCTCCAAGAGTCATAAGATAAACTGAAGTATGTTTTTCCTTTAACCAGAAAATCTTTTTAGTAATTGACAGGAATAAATTAAGCAAGTGAAGTTAAGTTCTGTGCATAAAGCTCTCCGCAGGAGCAAAAGAACAAACCCTACTACAGACATATCCCTCGACTGCAGTTCTTGCTCAAGAACTTAAGTTGCTCAAGTAAAGTTCTTTGCTAGTCCAAGTACAATAAGGTTCCCAACTCATACTAAAAGCCAGTACAGATGAACTTTGCTTTATGCCTCTGAAAATGTGATCCATCTTCAGTCTGATCCCATTTAAATTAATTTAAGTTTTATGGGTGAAATTTGCAAAGCAATTTAACCAACTTCACTTGAAAGGCAGCATTTTTGTAAAAAAATTACGTTTGTCCTTACCTGATTCTGCAAAATTTCAAGATTTTTCATTGTTGTCCCATTAATTGTCATGTATTCAGTTTCACTGGACAATTGTTTAAAATTGCTGGGGAGAGGAATTTCATATGTTATACCTTTAATTCGGGCACAGACAGAACAGTGAAACACTGCCAAGTTCCTCATGTTAGATAATTCATTAGTTATGTAAAATAAATTTTAAAAAGTCAAGTAAGAAATCAAAACTATTTAAATAAAAGAACTGAACACTAATAACTTATTTTAACTTATTCCCAGTTTCTGGCAACGACTCTGACAAAGCTCAGAATAAAATCCAGCTCTCCTGTTATCCAATCCTTTGACACTAAATGGCTAATTTATTCAGTCTACAACTAAGCAGAGACAGGACTAATAATCAATACTCAAGAGTGAACAGATTTTTAACACAACTCATCATCAAAAAAGTGTATCAAAACACATTTTTTTTATTACTACTGTAAATTTAAACATGCTACCAGTACAATTATTTCAGAAAATAAATATACAGTATATTTAAATTGTTTGATTTTGGTTTTGATGTGAAATAACCATGACTAAAATTACTTAACTTTTTGATACTCCTTAACAGAACTGGATGAGACCAACCCAAAGGCTGTATTGCTTTAGAATCAACACTAAAAAAAATTTGTGTTAGATGTGTAATCTTATTAGATATGAGAATTATTTCAGTCTCAGACACACACACGTGGTAGTTTGAACCACGAAGTGCAAGATCCTCACTAAATGCTTCTGACAAACCAAGTCATG
The DNA here is from genome assembly GCA_013397135.1 of Pachyramphus minor. Classification (NCBI taxonomy): domain Eukaryota; kingdom Metazoa; phylum Chordata; class Aves; order Passeriformes; family Tyrannidae; genus Pachyramphus; species Pachyramphus minor. The sequence goes on from VYXB01010334.1 coordinate 12,425, forward strand.
ATTGTCTGGGTTAATCATACTGCTGACTGCCCTTTGCAGAGAATCTAGGACATTCTTTATTGTCTTAGACTAAGCAGAACAACTTGCTGGGCAGGATTTAAAACTCTTTTCTTGACCTTTCACAGAATTTTTTTCAGTGTATTCAATTTTAAACCCTCTGGAGAAGCACACGAATGCTCAAACTTCTCTGTTAGGCACACACAGCTGCCACATTAAAAACAAGAGCAGTACCAAAAACTTCCAGAAACATGAAATATTCAGAGACTAATGTTATATATTTATGTTGTATGCAGGTGTTTGGGCCTGCTGGCAAATTTCTTCCTAAATAATGGGTCGAATTTGAAGTATTTTTCACAGAATTAAAAAAAAAAAAGCAGATTCAACCGAGAGCCCTCAAGAAGTTTAATGATCATTTGGAAGCACAGCTGACTCAGGACTGTAGCCATAGTCATAATTATTCTGCTTTGTGTGCTATTCCAGCAACCAACAAAACTGACAAGCAAAACAAAACACTGGAGGCAAAATCCACAATGCTTTCCAAAGTACACAAACTTGTAAGCAACAAAACAATACTTCCTTTTATTATCTTCAGTCACAACTGCTGATGCTGGCAAAAATTAATTAGGAATGATTTCCGCTTGGTTCCTCATGCCTACAGCCAACAACAAATCCCATCTGCTCTTCCCGAAGTACCTCTTCTGCTCCCAGGACTCACCTAAACCACAGTTTTCCCATTTGCCACAACTTGAGTCTGTAATCTATTAAACCCAGCTGAGTGAGAATCAAGCCTTTCCACCTCTTCTCAAAAGTGAAAAGGATGCTTTTGGATGGATTTACTGGTTCTGGTGCTTGCACACTTCTCCTGGCTTTAGAGCACTTAACACAGACCACACTGCTCACAGCAAGGTTGCTCAAAAGATAACTCACTGTGTTCCACTGCACAGTGTATTTACTATTCATTCAGAATCAGACAAGCAAAACTTGTTTTCACAGCATAAATTATGTGTATCTTACATTATCCAGGTGTTTTCTTTATCTGAGTTACTTCACCCTGCTATTAATCATGGCAACTGAGAGCTTGGAGTATACGAATAATAGTCGGGATCAAGTGCAGTATATGCCCAACCAACAATTCCAGATGTCACAGCTCAGAACATGTTTTGCTTCCACCCACTCATCTTCCTTCAGCTTGGGATCAGAACTTGATAAAAATGTGAAAAAACCAGACTCTTTGTAGGGAATTTAGAGACCAAAAGGCATAAGAATAAGGCTGTAAACAACTATTAAGTCACTGCTGGTTTTGCAGCAAAGGTCTCAACGCAATCCTTGCGTGAAATTCTAATGCATTACTATAAGCCATCTCTTGAACCACTAAAAATGACCCTTCAAAGACCATTTTGACTGGATCACAATGACATAACTCCTTCTGTTGGAGACAGTGTGACCCGAGTTTCAAAGAACAGACTTGCAATGGTCTCAAGCACTTAAAGAGCACAAAACACAAGTGATGGAAACAGATGGCAACTGAGCAGCATGGCGACGTAGGATAAGGCAAGGCAGGATTGTGTCATTTCTGGGCCTAGAGAAAGGAAAAGAGGAAACAAACACAAACTTCTAGGAAAGTTTAGGAACCTTATGGGGAATACTCATGACAAGGAGGTTCCTACCATAAAACGACTTTTTAGAGCAGAACCACACAAGACAATGAATATGGAAGGGTTGATGCGACTGCTTTAGGACAGTAAACTACATCCTCAGGCTTCAATTTTTATGTCTTACTGCTGAAACTGGATCATCCTGGTCATTCTGGCAGTACTTACTGGGAGCTTATAAAAAGAGAGAGTGACTGATTTTTACAGGGGCAGTTAGTGACACGGCAAGGGGAAACAGCTTTAAACTAAAATAGGAGACATTCAGTTTTAGGAAGAAATTCTTCCCTGTGAGGGTGGTGAGGCCCTGGCACAGGTTGTCCAGAGAAGCTGTGGCTGTCCCATCCCTGGAAATGTCCAAGGCCAGGTAGGATGGGGCTTGGAGCAACCTGGGCTAGTGGAAAGTATCCCTTCCCAGGGGGTGGAACTGGATGGGCTTTAAGGTCCCTTCCAACCCAAACCATTCTGTGATTTTGCCTGCAGAGAAGCTTGCAGTGAACAGCCTTTTTAATGCTTTATTCATTATTCTTTGCTCAGGAGATATTATATGTAATTTCATACTCAGTAACCGGCCTAAGTGAACCCATGGTATTCAGATCAGGAGTTTTCAACTACTTTAATTCTGGAAATCTGTAAAATTTCTGAGTGAAGATGCAAGGCACTGTACTGAAAGCAGATCTTCTTTGCTCAATTACCTTTTACACACCTCTAGAGTCCATGTCTTTGATATATCTGAGGGTGAACAAACGACAGAATAAACCTATATACAAGAGTTGCAGGAATCCCTAAAAGCTAAGTAAAGTAAAGTTGAAGTAAAAACAAGTCTCTCCATTTTGCAGAAGCATAGTTTTTGTTACGTATGAAAGACATTACTACAGTCTAAGTAGCAAAGGACATCAAGTCCAGACTATGTTTTGTATTTAATTAACCAGGTTTGAAAACATTAATGAATAGTGCCACAAGGCTAGAACTTCTGATCTGAATCCCTTTTTGCGTTGTGTACCATTCCCTGCATTTCTTGAAGTTCATCCATCACTGTTCAAAGTCTACAAACAGCTCTACAGCCTCTCTCTTTTATCTCCAATAGGCTGGAAAACATACAGGTAAAATCAAAATACACTGAAACACATCTCCTCAGCAACTGCTAGGCAAATGATGATTTTTAAAACAAAACTGGGTACTCAAATGTATTTGAAAACCTCTTCTAGATGTGCACCAACTTCTTGACAAAAGCCTTTAATCAAGGTCTCTCAGTATGTAAACTTATTAGAGCACATTGATTAAAAATACCTTGTATCATTCATTATTAAATCTATTTTTACTCGCTGTTAGAACTCTAATGCAGTCTAGTCATACCTCGAGGTCCTGGGATCTTAAAAGTACATTTAACAGCTTCATCTAAGTATTAGAACAAAACTTGCTTCCCCCCACCAAAGAGGTTTCATTAGCTCTTACATCACATTTGATAACTCTTACTACTAAACAGAGATGGAATTCTTTTCAGCTGCAAGAGTGTTTATCCAAAGAAGGTACAGAGGTATAATGAATTTTATTATCATTCTTCCTATCAAATAGGTCTTCATCCAGATCTGCCTCACTTACTTAAAAAAAATGAAAACTATCTCACAACTCCAACTTCATGCTCACTGACCTGAAATCTTCTAGGAATTTTAAGTTGCTTGACAGTGCAATGGAAGTATTTCTTCTCTGTTTCCTAATTCAGGAGATTCATGAGCCTGACATGATTTGCTTAAAAGTCTTTCACTTTTCAGTTTTTAGATAGCATTCCACTGGCATTAGGAAAAGTATTGGAATTTGCCTCAGTATTTGTCTCACTATGTCGATACCTGTGACACGCTAAAAACAGCAAGTAGAACTCAGTATCGTGTAGCCAAACCATAAGGACTTTAGGAATAAACAGTGCAATCCGAGCTCCCAACCATAAAGGTTTCTCAAACAATGTATTTTATTTCTTCACAGAGCATCACTGGGATATTGAGTAGTTCTCTGCCTTTTCACTCAGATGCTCATACATTCACAAAAAATCCATTAGAACAACCTTCAGCAGGCAAATGTCAATGCCAAGAACTAGAGCTTTTCCTTCCTAGTCAATAATTGTACTTCATTTTAGGATGCAGCTGTTACACATGTGACTGACTGCTGCTACACAAGCCTTCACACAATGAGGTTTCTCCTCTAGCACTGAATTACTTCTACATAAAAGGTGGATTTTACATTTCCTTCAGCTGAAAGAACATTCACCTCATGTGTGATTATACAAAGGGCACTGTGACAGCAGTGACCTGCAAGTGTGACCATGAAATGGCATTTCCTTGGAGTCCACTTTCTTCTTCAGAAACTCTACGAAAAGATTTCTTAACCCATGCAAGCATATTAAAAATAAATTAAAAAAATAAAGCCCCAACCCAAAGAAACAAAACCCTAAACAAACAAACAAAAAAACCACCAAAAAAACCCCAACCAAAAACTCACACAGGATAAAAATAAGTTAACCATAGAGGATGAGCAGGAGCACCACAGATCAGCTCCTTGATAAATGATGCAGGGAAGATGCCACAGGAACTCTTTCCTCATTAGCTCTATAAGTGCATCAAACTTTTTGTTAACATTTAAACAGTATCTGGAGTGGAGAAGGGCAACTTAAGGAAGAAAATCCACCCCAAGATCCAGAACACCCAGGTCTATATAATTTCCAAACATTTTAGTGGACATATGAAAAAGTGTTTAAAGCTACATCCACAGCTGACTCTTTAAATGCAGCTGCATTGTAACAAAACTAGAAACGTAGGGAGCCCTTCAAAATCAGGTTTGAAACTCATACAACATGGGAATGACCTACAAATGACATTGATATTGACATTGATATTGACAAATGACATGATATTTCTAAGTTTCCAGTCTGCAGCCAGACTGATGTCACTAAATCCTGCCTGCTTACGGAATAGAGGAATACTGGGACAACCAGGAGAATACTTTGCACAGGATCCATGACAGCTAAAGTTGTTTTATTTAATAAGCCCCAATACTATTTTCAAAGCTGAGCCAGGTAAAATAGCAGTATTTTATGCTTGTGCCAGGTACAATAGCAGTGTTTTATACTCAATGCAACACAGGATAAAAGAAGCTTGAGCAGTGATATCTTTCTGTTTTCATTTGCTTCCACCTGCATAATCCTGTCACAAATTTTGAGTTCTCATTTGAGCATATCTAATAAACCAAAGGGTTGGGATTGCTTAAGGGAAGACAAGGTTATACCCATGTCTATGTGATTTTGCAGTAACTTTGCACAAATGGTGATGGTCCAGGGATTTTCCAGAAACCCAGGATATGCTGTATGCATGTTTTCTTTATAATTGATAACTAGATTTGCCAAGTCAAACAGACCTGCTGAGTACTGCCTAAACATAACAACACACTAGCATTTGTACCTGCTTCCAGAACTACAGAAAGAAAAAATTATTTACACACTGCTGGCAAAATAAAACATCATCTGCAAAGCTAAGCTATAGCAATATTTTTTTTAAAGCTGCCTAAAAAAGCCCTACATTTGATTTACTGATGTGAGATGTGATAGCTGATATAAACAAACTTTAAAATTTCCTCCCCAGTATTTACCAGTTTTTGCACCTTGTTTGTTTTCAGTAACACTTGGCAGCACTACATGTTAATTCCCATTACTGACAATAATGTCTACACAAACACTCCATGAAGATTTTCATGAAACACCACTTAAAGAAATCACTTGATTCTTTCAAGTTCTGATTAGGAGACCAAAAGTAAGGTATAATTTTTACAAAGACTATGTTTATCACTCTAGTAGGTGTGTTCATTACAGTCAGGGAAGCTGCCTGCTAACACTTACAGGAAGTGGTGATTTGAATTGGAAGTTTATGTAAGGCAACTTACCTTGGATCGTAAAGCATCCTTTCCAAATTAAATTCTTTAAGGTATGCAATTACTGCTGCCAGAGAGCAAATAACAGGCTTATCCAAGCTTAGTATTACAGATAGTTTCTGAGGACCTAAAAAAAAAAAAAATTTTCTTGTTACATTTTTATTTTCCTGTTAACTCACTGTCTACTAATGCATTGTAGAAAAAGCACAATCTGGTTTTTAATTTATTATAATAGAAATCTGCATGGCATGTACAGTGTTTGATGAGATCTATAAATCAACATAAAGCAAGGTTCCAAAATAACACTTACAGTTCCAAAGAATGTAGAACATTGCAATAGTGTAAACACATTATGAAACAGAAAACATTTGACTCCACGGGTTTTTCTTCATAAAAAATGACAAACTGTTGGCATAACAAACATCTAAATATACAAACTAAGAATGGAATTCTGACACTTTTGTGAGAAAGCCATTCATACTGGATAGCGTTTTGCGAAGTGCCCTACTACAGTCTCTGTTCCAGCTACAAAACCAGGAAAACTCACTCCATGATATCACAAAATAAAACAGTATTTAAAAAAAAAAATCATTTAAGTTTTTTTCAGAGATATTTTTTAAAGCTGTTCTTCTGTTCTTAGAGAGTTCACACACACAAGAACTTTAGAAGTCAGTGACAAGAATGTTACCCCCATCTTCAAAAAGGACAAGGAGGAGGACCTGGGAAACTCCCATCCAATCAGCCTCACCTTTATCCCTGGAAAGGTGGTGCAAAAGGGCATTCTGGAGGTCATCACCAAGCATGCAGAACAAGGTTATCAGGAATACTCAGCATGGACCCGCCAAGCGGAAATCCTGTTTGACTAATCTATGATGGCATGGCAGGATGGGCCAATGAGGGGAGAGCAGAGGGTGGTGTCTGCCTTCACTTCAACAAGGTTATTACACTGTCTCCAATAACCCCCTTGCAGGAAAGCTCAGGAAATGTGGGTTGGATGAACAGACAGTGAAGAACTGGCAAAGCTCAGAGGGTTGTGATCAGCAGAGCAGAATCCAGCTGGAGGCCTGTAGTCAGTGGCAGCCAGGGATCACTGCTGGGTCCAGCCTGATCCAGCTTGTTTATCAATGACCCAGACGAAGGGATGGAAAGGACCCTCAGTGAGTTTATCTGCTGGAGGGCAGGAAGGCTCTGCTGAGGGATCTGAACAGGCTGAATGAATGGGCCAAGTGCAAGAAACAACAAGACGAAGTGCCAGGTCCTGCCCTTGGGTCACAACAATCCCATGGAACACTCCAGACTAGGGAAAGAAGGACTGGAAAGCCAGAAAAGGCCGTGGGGGTGACAGCAACTGAACATGAGCCCAGGTGCACCCAGGTGGGCAGGAAAGCCAGTGGCACCTGGTTTGTATTACAAATAGTGTGTCCAGCAGGCCCAGGGCAGTGCCTGTCCCTGTGCTGGGCACAGCTGAGGCCCCTCAAGTCTGGTGTCCAGGTCTGGGCCCCTCAGTTCAAGGAGGACATTAAGAGGGGCTGGAGCATGTCAAGGGAAAGGAGCTGGGGAAGGGTCTGGAGCACCAGGAGCAGCTGAAGAAGCTGGGGGGGGGCTCGGCCCAGAGAAAAGGAAGCTCAGGAGGGAACTTCTCTCTCTCTGCAACTCCCTGGCAGGAGAGCAAAGCCGGGGGGGCATTAGGCTCTGCTTCCAGGCAACAAAGGACAGGACAAGAGGAAACGGCCTCAAGCTGTGCCAGGGGAGGGTCAGGTTGGACATAAGGAGGAATTTCTTGCTGGAAAGGGTGGTCAGGCATTGGAAGGGG
>VYXB01010334.1:28433-54281 GCA_013397135.1 Pachyramphus minor
TGCTGTGGGAGACGGTGTCAAAGGCTTTGCTGAAGTCCAGGTAGACACATCCACAGCCTTCCCCTCATCCACCAGGCGAGTCACGTCATCATAAAAGGAGATCAGGTTGGTCAAACAGGACCTGTTGGTTAAATGGCTCAGCAACAATGAAGTGAGAAGACAGTGATGGTGACAGGACCAGAGAACTCACTAAGGTGAAATGTGGGAAATTGCCACCAGAGTTGTCGGAGCACATACTCTTGTCTCAGGCTTGTATCACAGTCCTCTCCCAATGCTCCACACAGTCAGAAGCTTTATTTCACTTATTTGCAGCTGTTCAGCAGTAAGACTCACCCCTCAGAGACTCTCAATGCCTGACCCTTCTGCCCCCTCCCCCTCCAAGTTTTCCTATTTTCCTTGCTTAACAACTGGACTCGGACTGTCAGTGAGGATCAGGGAGCAGAGCAGAACCACAATCCCACAGGAACCACTGGCAGAGCTCCAGGGGTCAGGCTGTGCAGCCCCACTCAAGGCAGGGCCAGCACCAGAGGGATGATTCCACTAAACTGCACAAGTGCCTGTTACTGGTGTTACAAAGGCTGACAGAAATGGGAAGAAGGTTGAAGAGCAACTCCAGGGCCAAGCCAAAGTAAGTTTTGAAAATATGAACTTTGAATTTTGGCTGTGGGATGGAGCAGCCACAGCTGCAGGAGCTGCACTCTGAACTCCCAGAGCACAGCACAGGACAATGGCACAGCTCTCTGCTCACACAGCCAGAGACACAAAACGCAGCTGCTCCATGGAACCAGGGCGAGGAGCTGAGTCAGACCTTCCCAGGACAGGATACGCATGTAGGGAACTGCTGTTCTCTAGAAAGTACAACAGGACTGATGCTTAGGGAAAAGTGATTTCACTCAGACAAGCAATGTTCAGGTCAAAAATTAGGAGTCCCATCTATACAACTTTTTGGAAAATAAAGCAGAAGAGTAATCCAGGAATTATATCATCATTTTAATATGATTTTGATATATTTTTTCCAGAAGCCACTTATGGACCATCCTGAAATATTCATTTCTACAAAAATCATGACCTGCAAAACACTGTTGAGTCTGCTCATTAAAAATAAGTACTTTAGATAATTTCATACTTGACCATAAGACATACAGCAGTCACTTAGTGCTACTTTGAATTCTTCTCGAACATACTGATAATTGGGTCTCAAAACTCCCCCTGAAATACAACGCTTCTTATCAAAAGGGCTCTGTAAAAAAGTCTACATGACCAGACAATAGGATAGCAGACAGAAAAATTGAGCTCTGTATTTTATAACTAAAAATATTACAAAATTACCTTGAGTCACTTAGGAAAAAAACAAGCCTTCAAATGCTTAAAAAATGTTACCAATAACTTAAATGACAGGAAGAGAGTGATTACTGCTAAAAGAAACTAAAAAATTCCGGACAGGCAGAGTGGAAGAAAAGATAACAGAATAGCCTTGAAATACAATTAGTTTTGAAACTCTAATACGAAAGTGTGAACTATCACCTTGTCCTAAATAGCAGCAGGTTTGCCACCTCTTCACAACCCCACAGCTCCATCAGTGTTTCACACACCTTCTACTACTCTTTGCTTCAGGAGGACACAAGTTGTCTGATCACACTTGTGCTGACTGACAGGAACATGAAACGTTCTCATTTCTAACAGTAGAAGCTGCAGAGCACAAAGCACTTTTCTCTGTCTCTCTTATAATATTTTTGCAAAGGCTTCCCACCTACCAGATCTTGCAGTGAAGTCACAACCATTGTGTTTCTGTCAAATCACTGCCTACTGTCATTAACACTCACCATTACAACCCCTCTCTAGGATCAAGCTGATGGAGAAAAAAATTTGGTAGAATACATCCTATTCAAAGACACATCTTCCCAAGTAGCAGAAGTAGCAGCCTAAATTCAGCTTGAACAAATCAAGTTCAATGCTTAACAATATTTCCCAACCATTTTAATCATCTCCCTTTCCCTTATGCTGTGCCTGAGCAAAAATCTATACATCATTTTTAGTTCCATGTATTTAAAATACTACCGGCCCTCAAAACATTTGAAGTTATCTGGATCATACACATACATATGCAAAACATTTAATTCTTTGTCCAAGAAAGAAAAGCGTTTCCTAGGTGAGGCTGTTCAATTAAAAATTAAAAGCAGATGGCTACAATACAACATAGTTCTGGAAAGAATCTTGGATTCAAGTTAATTACTTCTTTATATGATTAAAGAGAACCCAAAAACAAAGCTAAATGCTGCAGGATGTATCAACCACAGAAAATCCACCATGGTTAGAAAGACAAGGAGCTACTGGAGAGGATCCAGCAGGGGCCACAGAGGTAGGGAGGGGTCTGGAGCATCTCCCCCATGAACACAGACTGCAGGAGCTGGGCCTGGTTCGTCTGGAGAGGAGAAGACTGAGACGGGATCCCATCAATCCACAGAAATATTCCCAAGGGGTTTCGGAGGATGGTTCCAGACTCTGTTCAGTGGTGCCCAGAGACAGGACCAGGAGCAATGGCCATAAACTCAAACACAAGTTCCCCCTCAACCTGAGGCAGAACTTCTTTCCATGGAGGTGGTGGAGCCCAGAACACCTGCCCAGGGAGGGTGCAGTTTCCCTGTCTGGAGACATCCCAAACCCACTTGGACATTTCCCTGCATCATCTGCTCCAGGGGACCCTTCCTGGGCAGGCGGTTGGGCTGAGTGATCTCCAGAGGTTCCTTCCAGCCCCAAATATCCTGGGATTCTGTTCTAAGGAGTGCTGCTGAAGTGTGAACTACATTTGTCCAGGTAATGGAGAAAAGGGTATTCTACAAGCACATATCTACAGCATAAATAGGAAGTTGAATGGAAGTCATCATGAGCTTACGAAACATAATTTCCAATTATTATATAAGAAATAATTGAGATGGTGACAGACAGAGTCCATCCATGCCTCTGTTATAAATCAATGTGAGCTCACCTCCCACACTGCTACCACTGCTCTACCTGCCAAGAACTGTCACAAACACAATTCTTGTTCTTCAGTCAGCGTAAGAACTGCAGTGGAAATTTACTGGAAGCACTGAACATCCAACACAGACCTCACTGAGAAAGCATATTGCCTCTGCAAGCTGGAAGGTCATACCTGTATTTTCCACTCATCACTGCACTGAAATGATTTAATTTAATGGCTCAGAAGAGGGGATCCACCTCCTGTTCAGGCTCTTACACACTTTCCTGTAGTCTGCAAAGACACTGAGTCCCCACTGCTTGGATTTCAGCTTTGTGCAAGAGAAGCTCAAGACCTTTTATGACAAACGCAACAAAAAACTGACAAAAAACACTGACAATGAAGCAAAAGCAACTCATATGAGAGCTGCTAGTTGGGTTGGAGAGCTGTACTAAAGAGGGAGAGAAAACACAGAGGCCCCCCAGGGACAGCCTGAAGGAGGGGGAAGGCCAAGGAGCAGATGGTTGTACTTTCCACGCAGATGTCATGTGGGAATGGAAGAGCTGAAAGGCCTCCAGGAAGAATCTGTCCATGCCTTGTCTGCATTATAGACAGCAATATTCTGACCCCTGTTTGGAAACTGATCAGTACTCAGAATTAACAACATGCCATGGGCTCCTGCTCTCAGCTGAAGAACACCTGATGCTCCAAATAAACTGGAGGATACTGGAAATTTCCTCCTTTTACTTTACTAGGACTGTAGATCACATTTCAGAGCAGAAACAGTGGCCTAACATTTCTCCCATACATTCCTCAGCCATGTCCTGTCAGAAGAAATCCACTGGTTCTCAAAGTGGCAGACGTCAACTAGAAATATATCTGGAAAAAAATCTCCCATAACAACAAAACAAAAACCCCCCACAAACTCCTCCCAAAACATCCAAAAAAACCTCAAACAACCCCTCCCCGAAAACCAAAACAAAACAACAAAAAATATAAGTCTCCACCCCACTGTATCCTCCTGATAAATACTCTACATGACCCTGTAGGATTACAGACCAACTTGAAAAAATTAATCGGAAAAAAGGAAAAATCAAAATTAGTCCAGAGTATCTCAGTTTAACTCATATTTGAAAAGGAAAGTATGAATGTTATTGTGTTTTCAAACTATGCTGACAGGTTCTTACACCCGGCACGAAGGCAGAAAACCTGTATTTGTTCTTAAGTTCTTTGTTTAAAATACCACATTATTGTAACAAGTATAATAGAAAGGAGAAAAATTCCAAAATATTTCTGCAGGATTTGGGTAATTTTATCCAGATATTTTTGCACAACACTTGATATTCTTAACTAATATTTTTGAAAGGTGGAAAATACATTCATCCAGGCTGCAGAGGAGAAGAAAAACAGCATGGTGATTGTATTTCATTATTAGGGGGCTAAAGCATATGTCAAATGAGGACAGACTACGGAAACTGAATTTATTATCGAGAAAACTGAGGAGGCATCTCCTACCACCTAAGGGGCATTTAGAAAAGTCTAGAGCAGATTAACAGATTCTGGTCAGAGGAGCACAATGAAAGGACAAAACCAAGCAGTCACAAGTTGCAAATTGTTCAAAATTCTGCACAGACTTGAGGAAAAAAAACATTCTTTCCTACAAGACCAATTAAACACATAAGCAGGTGATACAGTGAAGCTGGGGACTTCTCTTCCTTGAGGATTTTCTGAACAGGACAAACCTGCATGAAACCAGAGCTCCAGAAAGCTCATCCAAGCCAAATTTTTCCAGGATTCTGAGAAAAAAATTTATTTAAGAAACTGTGGAAGTTATTAAGAACAATTTAAAGTGTTGTAGCTTTAATTGCATGAATAAGAAGATATGGACTGGCTTCACAGCCATTGCTTCAGCACTTTCTACCATGACATGAGATGGCACAAGATGTTAATAACAACTTACTAATGAGATCTGAAATGGATCTGACGCTTGGGCTAACTGGTCCCAGTGTTGGTCTGTGCTCACATCATGGTCTCAGGTGATCAGCTCCCACAAGGGCTTTCTCACATCTCAGAAACTCAAGATCTGTGCTTGGAGCACTGAATGCTCTTTGGAAAACTAAGGAACCTTTCATGAAGGAATTCACTTAACATTTCTTCATCTAGAAGCCAATTAGCATCTTTAAGCTGATTATCTAACCATATTTTTCAGCTGAGACTGTGGTACAAAGTCTTTTTTTTCATTCCTGGCATGTGCAACTTGCTGTTCATATTTCACTCTCCTCTCACACCACCTATGCCACCACTTGAACTGACTCCAACTGAAAGAATACGATAGATTATGCAACTATTAGTGGTTTTTCCCTTCTTCCTCCTTCCTTTGGAGGTTCAACATTTGAGACACTAACACACCCAAGCCCCCTCTACACTACAGAAATAAAATATTAAGCCACAGGAAGATCTTCCAGCCATTTGTAACAGCAGATGTCATCAGAGACAATAACAAAACCAACTATTAAGGATCTTCATCCTAAAAACCAAACCTACTTTTGAAGATGCTTCAATAGTCAACCCAAGTTTGCTTTTGCATGTGGTCTGTACCCTGCAAGGCCTTTTAAGGCTTTTCCAAGGAAGATCCAGCTGTGTGTGTTGCTACAGTGCATTGTCTGTAATGATCTTACAACCCACTATGGCTGAAAAATTGTTACCCGTGATTTTATTCAAAAAAATGTCTCCATCTGAGCTCTCCACCTATGACTAAAATACCCCAATTCCAAACTCAGAAAGATGCCCAGTAAGATGCTAAATACAACAGGCAAAATTCCGTTCTATCCCCACTCCTTTTTTCTTTGCTGTTACTGGAGTTATTCTCCTTCATTGCTGTCAAACCATGGCAGCACCTGGAACAAAACTTCTAATGTGATCTTTCAGTCACCCAGTGAAACCAGAATGACACTGAAAATGGGGGAGTGAGCTGAATATAACCACAAATCCTAGTAAGTAATGAGCAAGAAGTTCCTGATGAAGTAATTTGAATGATAGCAAAAAAATAGGGAGCAGGAATCTTTATTGTTACAGGTGCTAACTTGGGAATTAATACTGCTTTCATTCTCCACACCAAAATCAAATGAAGCTTCAAGGGTTTGGTGGTCATGTGCACCAATGGGATTATTATTTTTAATAATTTAAACAGAAATTTGGCTCTCATATATTAAAAAAGAAAAACCAAACCACAAACACAACCCCTCCCCAAAAGAAACAAGTCTGCAAATGGGAGACAAATGTTCAAATAAGCCTTCAAACCCTGAGAATTCTGTGTTAATCTCCAGGGAGGCCAAACTCTGGTTTCTGGAAAGAGAAGGAAGATGCTGATTTTGGTCATGATCTGCCTTGAACAACGAGAAGTGCAGTACTGACACAAAATATGGGTAGTTATATTCCCACTGCTCACAAGGCACATCCAAAGGAGCACAGAGATTCTCCACAGCCACGGGGATTTCCTTTGCAGTTCCCAACCATCTCGCAAAAGCAAAACTGAAACATGGAATGGCTTCCTGAGGGCCTTTCTGTACCTGGGGAGAACAATTTCCAAGCTTGAGAACAAACACTGTAAAACTAATGGATAAAACATGTTCTTCCCATGTAGAAAAATTCTGCTTAAAGCCCAATAGCCTGCAGATACTGCTCACCCAACATGCCTGAGGTGAGGAAGCACCACTTAAATCTCACTGCTTAAGCAGAATTTGGCATGGGGAACCTCTCATCTCCCTCAGACAAAGAGCTTTACATGTTTTTTTAATGATTTTAATAGAGGCTACTGGACAGAAAAGGGGAAACAGCTGGCTGGCCAATTACACTTTCAATTAATGTTTCCTTTGATAAGCTGATACAGATTTAAGAATCCATTAAATGCAATGAAATGAACTTGTTAATTTTTCAACAATTTCAGCCTTTCCTGTGAGATGTACGAACATCTTTCAACACAGTCACATTTCTAACAGAGTAAATACAAACAGTGTTAATAATTATGCCCTCTATACACAAAATTTTCTTTTTACTGCCACATTCCTGAACTTTAAGAGTGGCACATTTTAACCACAAATGGCTACTTACCTTGATTTCCCATTCCATGAAAAGCTAATACAAGTCAAAAAGAAGGGAAGTTGTCCTTCCCATGGTTTAATTCATCATGCAACATACAGATACTTTACAATATCTGTTTTTCTTTCTTTGCAAGGATTTACAGTCAAGGAGTCAACTGTAAAAAGCTACTTAAATTACTTTACAAATGGAAAAAACATTTGAAGGAAACAGGCGAAGGCAGCGTGGGTTAAATGGTATGCTTTTAAGAAAGGGAAAACCAGATCAGAATTAAAAATTGAGGTTCAATCTATCTCATATTTACACTTCGATTTGAGTGGATGCTCTCTCTGGCAATGATTCAGCCCAAAATACAACTTTTAATACCACAAGACTGCACACCACCTCTGTAGAAGTGAACTGAAAACAGAGGTGGTAGAATTTTGTGTTTGTTCTGTTTGTTTCTTTTAAATAAGACAAAAATAGAAGAAAAAAATAGTATCTTAATTCTACAGGCAATAGATATTTAACTTATTAGATTTTGTAAGTCAAGACCTAAGGAAACTGAATAATAAATCTTCTATTATTGCCAACAAGTGAAATGCTTACAATATTAGAGGGAATAGAAGGAATAAAGCTACTAAATGAAACTGTTTATTTTTGTCAAAGAACAGATTTTTGCCCACAAGAACGTGGCCTTTTTGCTCAGGTACAATTCTAGATTCCACTCATAGGCAATGATGAGACAGAAGCACCTGAAAAGACATCCCTATTAATACACTTTAATTTCTTAATATTTATGAAATACTACGAGTATATGGACTGCAATAAAGGGACTTTATAGAAGTTTCATGCTCAAATAAAATGTTCCATGTTCAAGTAAATGTTTTATCCTGAGTCCTCGCTCAACAGCTGTCAACAACTGTCAACATGGCCACACTTCAAACAAATTCTACTTTTCTTAATAAGGAAATCTATGTTAGAAAAAAGAGGGTTCTTGGCATTTGTGGTTTGAGTTTTTTATCTTTTTTCCCAGTTGCAGTTCACTATGATGCCACAAAAACTTTTGCAGTGATCATATGAAAGGGGCCACGGGACAGCAGAAACGATTCCTTAACCCACCACTACCATTGCAAATGTTACTGATGAAACTCCACTCTGGGGTTCCTTTTCTCAGTATGTTAGAAATCAAATGCGTTACTTTGTAGCTAATAATATTTGATAACACGCTAATTCTATATCACAGGATGACTGTTTGATACAGTCGGTAGTTTCCACTCTGCCATGGCTCACAAAATTACATCATGATTTTGAGTAATGAACAGCAGATTCCAAAATATGCATTCCAAAACGTAATTTAATGAAGGTTAATTATAACTGGCTTTGATTATGACAGCTCTGAAAGCACTTTACCTAGGCAGCCCAAAAGCATTAGCATTCAAACTCTGATGCCAGGTCAAAGCTCTGGTCTGACTGTGGCTGTGTCTGAAACACATCAGTTTCTAACACCCAGACTGCTTTATCACATGTTTATATTTCCACCCAGATTAACTCAAAGCAGAAGTCCTGTCATTAAATTTCAAGATAGAAACCAAGTATTTTTTTTTTGTCAAAGCCATGAGAAATAACAAGTACACTGTATTTGCAATATATACAAATGCTTCATGGTGAGGCTTAACTTTCTCCACTTGTAGATGCAAATGCATGTGCAATCTTTTCAGATAATTAAAACAGCTTAACATATCAATTAATACTGTAAGTAAAGATTTTTGACAGCTACACAACTCTTATCCATAAATTAAAGGCTTCTTTTTTCACCCTTTTTCTCTTCCTAGCTCACTTCCTCTCAAATGAATCAATTTTCTTTGTATAGCAAATGCAGCAGTACTCTGAGAATTGATTGGGTGGATGAGGAATCAGTTGGATGGTCATATTCTAAAAAGGTCCCTTCCAACCCCAACTCTTCTGTGATTATCTGAACACCACCTTGCTCCTCATGGTGTTCTCTTGGTTCTTCCTCAAGCCCAACCTAACAAGAGCTGTCCAGTAAAACACACAACCAAAAGCAACATAAAGACATGCAGTGAGATGGCATGAAGTTATCCAGGAAGCTGTCCAGGAAAGTTATCCTTCCTTCTCAGAACCCTACACTACCCCACTGTATGTTAAAGATGAAGAAGGGTGGAAGGGTCTGATTTATGCCCTCTCTGGGATGGGATCTGCTGCTTCTCTCTCCATCTAAGGGTCTCTATCAACCACAGCTTTGTAGAGGGGTCTGTAGGAGCAGGATAGTGCCAAGAGATTCGAGTGAAGAAGTGAGAAGTGCCAAGATATTCAAGTATACTTGCTATAAAGTGTTTCTAAGTACATCTAAGTCTCCATTTGCAGAAACAGTCTTTCACATAAACTGAAACCAAGTATCATGCATGAAACCTTTTTACATTACAAAATACTGTATTACTTAGCTTTGCGCTTACTTCATTACTGTAGCAGTTTCAAATTCTCTATTAAAAACTCAGAAAATACCCACATGAACTTTGGAAAAAATAAAGAACTGTAAAGTACAAATGTCTAACAATCATTTTTACTATTCCAAATTACCAGAGAAAGAGTATATGCCTAGAGCACACTCTTCAAGTCTTTACCAAAAGCCATTACCTATGCCATTTGTAAAAAAAAAAAAAATAAAAAAATAAAATCTGTTAAAAGAGACAAATGTTGTAAGCCAGTCAAAATTAAAGTGTTAGAGACAGCCTGAAAGACAAATCTTGTTCCCTTCTCCAGTTCAGTAGATTGATGGCACATAAAAACCCACTTCAGCTTCATTTCCTTCAAATTTAAGAATATTAGTATATTCTGGGTTTATGAAAAATAAATACTTCATGGGCTTTCTTTCTTCCCTGGGAACTACCACTACAAGAGCATTATTCTTCTCCTCGCTCTGGTATCACTCGTATCTGCATGTCAAACATGCAGACAGTTTAGTCTTTCTCTTCTCATCCTTGTCTCATTTACATCACTACATTGTTTTGATTAAAGCTGCTGAATTTCTACCTCCTAGCACTAACAGTGAGGGCAGGAAATGTGGGAAGAATTAGTGTCTGAGAAGGTAACGCATCCAAGGTATCCATGGTGCCACTGTTTCACAGAGAAAGATTTAGGTCCCAAGTCAGCTTCAAGTAATAAATTATGGGAATTATGGGAATAAATTATGGGAAAGTAGTAATTATTAAAAAAAAAAAAAGCTTTAACAAATATGCCAACAAACATTTATAGACTATTTAAAAAAATTTAAACTTGCATGCCAGTTTTAAGAGGTTAAGAGTCCTTCTTCATTTGAATATGAGAAAAGTCACAGTATATGAATATATACTGAGAGTAAAAAACAAGCAACATCAAAACCAGAGAGGACAACAAAAAGTAGAATTACTTACATGTTACCTTGTATAGTTTCTGATCTATCCCATAACAGTAAATCAAATAGGTGCCAAAACATGAAAGCAAAAGCTTTGAAGCTTTACCTTTCCTGCTTCTTTCAATAAAGTGGGAGTCCTAATTAAAAAGTTAACTTTCTCATAGCAAGAAATTGGACAGGCATCAAATCAATTTATTCTTGATTTAATAATTTCCGGCTCAAATGGTGGTGGTGAGGGGAAATTCAAATGGATGAATATCACTAATCAGTGCAAAGATGCCACAAATACATCTACTGAATACAGCATATTTTCCACACTATTTGCAGTCACATGAAAAATAATGTACCTCTGAACCAGAAAAGAATATGGGGAAGCTGATCAGGGCACACATCTTTGCTTTTCCCTTGGGGTATTTGGGCAAGACAAGGCCTGCAAAGGCCAGCTGCTGCTGTAAAAAGCAATGTTGGTGTTTTTTTAATCTAATTTATCATCCAGGATAAGAAAATCACAGGGCTTTGCAACTGTCTCTGTGTGTTTCTGTAGCAACAACTCCGCATGCACAGTGGGACAATAATTCCACCCAAAGGATGCCATGTGCCTGTGCTGTGTCCCAAACTGTGAAGGGCGGTCAGACATCATGGAAAATATCACTTTACCCACAAGCAATTTGTCAAATGAGATTTAAGCCCCATGCTTCCGTCACCTGCAGTGCCACAGAAAACAAGAATCAACTCCAATACTGAGAACAGCATTTTTCATGATTGCAACAGCATTAAATTGAAAAAAAAAAACAAAACACCCATCCAACAGTTCTGTTGGGTCATTACATGAGGTGATAATGCTGTTGTGGAGTTTTTTGCTCTGTCTGTTCAAAAGGAGTGAGCTATGACATGATCAATACTCTCCAGGCAGCTTCCCCACAGCTAGGTTACCCAGGCCATGAATTGGATTCCTAGCAGAGCAAAATGCCTCCTTAGCCAGTAAACATCTGTTCACTGATGCACTTGGGTTTTGTATTTGCAGAAAATAGCTCACATGCTGGTTTTGTACTTTACTTGCCTTTTTTTTTTTCCCTTATTCAAACTGCTTGTGGCTTCCACTTATACAAAACATTCTCAAGATGTTTGTCACAGCTTGCCTTTCACTTAAAAATCCATGGGAATATTACAAGCTATAAAACCATGAAACCACTAGTTTTTATGATTGCCATCCCTTTAGGTATTCTTCAGTCTTCTGCTCTGCAATTTAATTTACAATACTGTTCACTCTCATTGTAACCCTTTGGCATCTTGTTTTTGCCACTACAAGCCTTCTTGTCCCTGCTCACCTACAAAAAACATCCCTTAGCATCAACTACATGAATGCACCCTCTGATCTGAGCAACCACCAGACACATATAAGGATCCACAAAATTAAAAGCGTTTTATACTCATTTACAAGACTTCAATGAGTTCATTCCAGTGGAGTTTCTATTCCTTTACTGACGACATAAATCCACAACTTTATCCATGAGAGCAGTTAGCAATGGATAGCACCATTGGCCAATGTATATAATAAATCAACTATAGCTCTCTCTGAGACCGCACAGACCACAGATCAGTTGTCATATGACCCTGGTTTTAGATTGTTGGCCAGACATCAAAAAAGACGTACAAAACCCAGAACAGTGCAGATTGGGGTGAAATGCTCTGGATTAAAACCGAATGACTGTTGATCAGTGCATTTTTACACGGTATCCAAGAACACCACAGTCTAAAACATTTCATAAAAAGGGGCAAATAGAAAAAACTACAAAAAGAGAAGCAACGGAGCACTCTGAAGACGCACTAGATTTTTCAATGAAACGAAAATGGGGCACATGAGAAGAGCAAAAATAACGAAAAGGAACCTCAAAGACACTGTCAGGAAGATCAGCACAGGCCAAGCTCTAAAGCAGCCAACATGTTAAGGAGGGTGGGTACTGACTCTTGACTAGGAAGAACTGGGAGTACAAAACACGGTGTTCTCCTGTAAAAATACAGGTATTTTCCAAAGGCAAGACTTTTTTCTTGGTTTTCTAGAAAGAAGGAAGCTGAAAAGACTAAAAGATTTTCCTCCAGGCAGGTCAGCACTTGCAAACAGAACAGTTTGTCCTGAGCCAGTTTCTGCAATGTACATTTAATTTACATTTTGCTTTTGAAGGAAGGCTCTCCATCAAAAGTCACCTCCTGTTCAGTACCCTTGATTAGTACTTTAGAGTTCATTAACTCTACCCTTGAAGAGTATCTTCTAGTTATTAACTTTTATGGACAATGTCATGAAACTGGTAATTAGGAGCATTTCTTTTACCACATGAGATTCAAACCAGCATGGAACCATGACACACTTCAATACATTTGCTTCCAACAAGTTTTAAATTACTGAGAGAGAAAGTTTCTAGCTTGTAATACGAACCCACACCACAAGTTAAACTAAGCTTGCTCAGGCTGGCAAACTCCCGCATAATCCAAATGGCTACAAAAAAGTCTTTGCAAAAAGATGTTTGGGTCTAACTTCATTTAAATCAGTAGTAAAATTACCCATTTATCCAGTTTAACTAACCTGGCTTCATATTAACTGAACTAAAACAAACCCTACAAGGAGCTACATAACCTCACTACAGCAGCATTTGCGTTCACTTATTGCTCATTAATGTCACCAGCTTCAGACATGGAAACTTCTAGCAACTTACTTGGCTCTTGTTTTCGATAAAAACAGAACAGCAGAATTCAGCTGTTTTTAACTTCTTTGCTGTAAATTTGGCAGTGAAAACGAACACAACACCAGAACATAAGCACCAGTCAACAGTGTGAGTGACACAGTTGAGCCTGGACATAGTTGTGGCAATAGGAAGAGAGAAGCACAGCATTCCATAAGCAGGAATTACATGCTGTATTGTGCACACTTAAGACACAGACACATACACCAGTACAGAATATTCAGATGTGGTCTTTGTACCCAGCCCACATCACCGTGGCCGCTCAGTGCTGAGTCTGAACACCTAACACCAAATAACCCACAAGTTACCCACACAACCCCTTGTGCAATTCTCACATAACACACAAAGACCCTCCTCTCTCCTCAACCTCTCCAAGCTCTTCTTCATGGGACTGTTTTTCTCTCCCATCTGTGCCCTTTGTGTTTGCACAAATTCCAGTTTTTCCACTGCATTACTAATACACGAAGAGATGTGTATTGAATCACAAGACCTGGTTCCCAAGGTTTTAGTCAGAAAGGTCTTCAAAAAATTGCAGAAATGAAACTTTCCCAGGAGATTTTAGAAAAAAGCAGACCAAGAATGAAATTACCAGGTAATGGGCCAACAACCAAACCTGAATACTTCAGACCTCTCAATATGCATTAAAATGAAATCCCAGCATCTGTATAAAAGCAACTGTAGAAAAACTGAAGCCCAATTAAAAGTACATGAAAGCAGCATATTGGAATCACTTAAATTAATACCAAATACTTCAGGGCCCTCTAGTGGTTTCATCTTTAGTTAAAAAAAAATTCATGAAGAACTGTTTTTGAAATAAGGCTACTGAAGTGTACTGCAATACTGTGTTTTATTTTTGTCACTCTCCTGTAATTAAGAACATTTAGGCTGGAAAGCTACCTAGTAAATTACCAGAAAGGCAAGAAAATATACAAGCTAATACCTGTTCACAGAATCAGCTAATGAGTAGTATTTTTGGTTCTTCATAAAAATGAGAAGGTACTCACAAACATTTTCAACTGTGCACAACCAGGAAAAAAAAATAGATACAACCACTCTCCCAAACCTGTATCACAATGATTACTGAAATGTCAGGCTCTGAGCTAGTTCTCTACAGCCCAAATTTGCCTGGTTTAAACAAACAAATAAACAGATATTTTCTCACAAAAAAAGCATCTGCAAGATTTCACAAGCCTACCCCATATGTTCAGAGGATTGCTTCATCCTTCATCTATCACCCTATCAATTACATCCTCTTCTGGGTTTATTACACAGTAAAACTGATACAGGAAATAGGCAACAAATTTCCTCTTGAAACACACAAAGACAACTCAAAACATAAGTAGATAATCAGTAGATAACAGACAACAGTCCCAAGTCTGTACCCAAGTTCAAGACAGTGTAATAGGAGAAAGAGAATGAAATACCAGTTGCAAAGATTTTCTATACATACCTACATTAATAGAAACAAAAAAAAAATTAGAAAAAAATAGAAAAAATAGAAAAACTACGACAAATAAGGGAAAAAGCCACGTAACACCTTTTTCAGATCCCAAAGGTAAGTGCATGAGCTTGGAAATTATTCCAACAGATCCTATGATCAGGAGTGTGGTAGCAAGGCAATCTAAATGACCACATTTAGGCACATAGATCTTTCATAGGCCAGAGAGAGAAGCCACAAATTTCAGTTTAAATACAATTTAAGAATTAGAGGGAGTTGGGAGATTTTCAACCCAGCAGCAAACTACAGCCATTCTGAAATGGGCCTCTACAGAACTACATATCCAGACTTGCTTCTGGATCTAAACTCCATCAATAGCTGTGCTGTATGTAAAAAATAAAAAAGTAAAAAAAAGTCCCAAGCAACAAAATACCCACAGAACTTACCTCATAGAGGTTATACTGCTGATGAGCTTTTCAGATTGATCTGACAACCTGGATGGAAGAATTATTTCAACTGGCTGCAGGCGCAAAACTCGACTCTCCAATTCTGAGCGAGAAGCAGAGTCCCGAAAACAGTCAAAGATTACTTCTCCAGTAGTTGGTTGGATCGCCTGTCAAATAGAAGAAATACATATATATCTACTGGATATTTGCAATTTCATGGAGTGTTTCACTGAACTGGAATCGTTGAGCCAGAAAGAAAATCTATGGTGTAGAGTACAAAATTGTACAGTACCCACACACACAGTGAACATGGCAGACCAAAAACAAATGGTGTTTTTATCAAATCTATAGTATGGTAATAACTTCAAAAGACTGTCATGACTTTGTACTGGTAAGTGGCAGCAATGCCTTAAAAATATAAATATGCTCTTCTTGTCATCAATCCACCACTGTTCAACTTTTCATACAATTCAAGTCTATGTAAGTGAAGTCTATGAAAGCTACATGTAATTCAGCCTGGAATCTAAATGTGCTTTTTTTTTTCCTCTCCCATCTGCAGTGTGACATTCAAACACAAGCACAATCAAGATGCTTTTAAATTAATTAATTACCAGCTGATCAGGCTTCAGTTATCACCACATTCTGCTGGTTAAACAATCTTGGTTTTAATCTTCATCATAAAAGACAATACAAATCTGAAGTGTAAATGGTAAAAAATCCTAAGTCTTTTCCTCTAAAGAATAGTATTTTATAGAGAAAAAAAGTGCTCACAAGCTTTAAAATATTGACCCTAAAAATGTTTAGAGTTAGTAAAGCATCTGAACTAATGATTTCCCTGTATTTGGTTAAAATATGTTTTCAAGTGAAACAACAGCAAACACAGTTTCATGAATATTCATCTTATCAACTCCTTTTCTGATGTAAAGCCATCACAGTTCACATACAGATGATATCTTACCTAAACTGCCCCTTTCTTGAAAAAAAAAAAAAAAATCAGGAAAAAATAATTTTAAAAAATCAACTCCCCACCCAAAATAAAATATTCAAGACAGATCACAACTTTAACAAGGTAATCACCCACCTCCCAAAGAAACCAACAAAACCACCCCACACAAACACCTAAAATACTGATTCCCCTGTGAAACTAACTTACCATAATACCTATAACAATGTCACCTTTCTTCCTGCCCCTTAGGTTTTCTCCATTTTCACAGCAACAGAGGAGGTAGTTATCAGGGACATCTGTTGTTACTTCTTCCACATCTACAGAATCATCCAGCTTCAGCAATGGGTTCACATGTAACAAGTGTTAAAAAAATAGTCCAGAGATTTGTGTGGATTATTCACAGGTCCTTCCAGATTTAAGTCCTTTTCTACTCACAAGCACTCATCTAAAAAATCTTTTTAGTTCCTGGTATTCAGTAAGTTAGTTCCAGAAATTAAAGAAAAAAATGAGATAGATACGGCAGGAGATTGGAAAACAAAAAATGGAAGGAAAGAAACTAAAAATCACTGGTTAAAAGCTGTTTCTACCTCATTTTTGCATTTTCTAGGCAGGACCCGCAGAACACTGCAGACTTGGGAAGTCCACTCTCTGCCTTCAGAAAGCAATTACAGTAAACATGACCTCTGCTGTTTCACAACAAACCTACAGCCCTGAGGAGATTAAATTCTTTGAAAAGCCAGTCAGATGTTTTACCACAACATAAAATTAAAAGAATTTTGTTTCCTGCTGCCACTCACTACTTGTTTTCCACCCAGGTGATAATACTGGAATCAAGGCCTCTCACATCAAAGGTTAGATCTGAAACCAAACTTGTTTGAAAAGGATATCTTCTCCAATAAGTGTAGACTTAGTGTAGAGGGCAGTCAGCTTACGGCTGAAGAGAGAGCTTTTGTTTTCTCCAGCAGCTTTCAGCGCTGCAGTTTCCATTTGTTTTATTACTCCAACCTACAGGCAGACAAACAAGAAACAAAGCTAGATCTCTGATAATAAATTATTATTTTTACTATTCCATATAATTGATGATATTTTTAGATGTGCAAAAAGCAAATGCAATCTGTAGAGCATCATCAACATAAAGGGCAAAGGCAAACACATCAGTCCTATTAATGAGAAAGGCACTCCTTTTCCTCACCCTTTGTCTACTCCTAACTGTCCCTCTCAGCTTCTGCCTCTGTGCTTCTTGTCCTATTTTGAAACAACTAAACTACAGTTCACTGCTTATCAGAGAACAGTTGCTGCAATCAGTTTACATCCAGCATATTCTGTGATCCTGTAATGTTCTTTTCCTAAAACCAGAAAAAGAGATATCAACAGAAAGCCACAGAATTACAGGGAACAAGGAGAGGAAGGGACAAAAATTGGGCTGGGATAAGGAAAACAAGGATGTGAGGAAAAATAAAACAGAGGGATGATACATAAATTTCTCTTTATCAGATGCAAAAACTTGATAAAGAAACACTGAGAGGAAAAATTGTTTCAGAACTGTTCTTGAAAACATGAAGATACTTTGCTGTAAAACAGTGGAAGCCTGAATCTACTTAAGGTTCATGACACCTCCCAGAACAGAGGAATTGAAACAAAGGACATTTTAATTGCAGAAGCAGGTGATAATGAGCTGACCACTTCTTAGCTGAAATAAGACTCTGGTTACAATAGGTGTGAGTTATTTCAGTGCTATTCTGGGCTCAACAGGATTTAATAAAAGTCAAAGATGACCTTGTGTCCCTTTGCCACAAGGCGCCGCACGTGGACGAACAGCCGGTGGCTCGGAATGCTGGCAGTCATGAAGTTGTGATCCAGGTGGCAATAGATGTTCAGTTCTCTAGCTGCAATCTGCAAAGCACAAGAAAAGTCAGCCAACAGGTCAGAAAGTAAATCACGAGTTTAAGGAGCCTATCTCTATGACAACAGTGATGCACAGCTACAGCTAAAAGCTCAGAGTCAAAGGGAAGACACCCAGGAGAAAGCCTGGAGGGACTGGGCCCCTCCAGCTTCATGTCCTGGCATTGCCACAAGCAGGGGCTTCCGTATCACACACTTCACCTGTCAGATTTTTAGGGTGCATTTTGATCTTCACCACTGTGAGGCAAACCAGATTGCTGCACACACAGGGTCTGAAACACAGCTCAACAGATAGTCAAATAATTTTTACACTCCTAAAAGCAACAGGAATGGAGGTATTTAATTTGTGGTTATAAAGATGCGATTAAGCTGGCTAATTAATTAAAATACTGAAAAAATCAATATCAAAGAGCAGTAGAAATTGAATACTTAATAAAGAAGCGTAACAACACCTACTGAAATGTGACATTATCATGTGTGATTCTTATTTGACTTTCTGCCCTTTAGTTGTTCATCAACTAGACAACGTGTGTCAAGCAGGAACTGAAGCCAAACACTGACCTGTCTCCCTGGACCATGTATTTCTATTTCTGGACTGTGAGTACACCAGGAAATGAGTAGACAAATTACACAGCCCAAATTTCATGGGGAAAATTAATTCCCAGTAACTTAGCAACATTTCTCACTGGTCTCAGGTGTGGAAATAGTACCAATCAAAGGTTGGTAGCAAAGACTTCAGAATACATTACAAAAAAAAAAAAAAAAAAAGACATTATGAACCAGTAATGAATCATCACTTCAAAATTATGTTTATTATCAAGTCCTTTCCAATTCCTACAGATCTGGCATGTGTAGGTGCCACATCTGAACATGCATTCAAGATACCCTCTGCAACCAGACTATACTTGCTATGTTCCGCTCTTTTTACACCAGTTGTTCCACTGTCTTCCAAACTGAAATACTCCTGATAGAGTTTTGAGTCAATTCACCTCAGAGTTTTTCAGCTTTAACTCTGACAAGTAATTATTCTGGGAACTCACCTTAAATTCTCAGCATGCAAGACAGCAAGCACTACCATCCAATTACAAAATAAAAGTCTATTTTGGTGAAAAGTTTAAGCATGCAGAGATTTTTTATCTTGATTTCAAGTATTAGAAGAACCCAAAAAGAAGCCTCCCTTCTGGGAATAGTCACAGACCGAGCAGGACACCAGCAAAACGCAACAATCTTTTCATAACCCTGGTAAAAATTACCTCTGCATCTTCTCCAAAGAAGCGGTATTTGTATCCACATTCCACACACAAAACAGCATCTTTATACTGTTTCTTCATTTCTATGAACTGAAGTTCTAATGGAGTGTAAATGCTTTTGGTTCTTTTGTTAAGATTTGTATCCAAAGCATTCTGAGTATTTTCATAGGACTTAAGAGATGCAGAAAATTGACCAAGATCACATCGTACCTCCTCCTGTAAATAAAGGATGCAAAAGCATAGTTAGGAGTCATCAAACAAATCAGTTGCCCCCATATACCTTGGCTTGCATTGACCACAGAGCTAAAGATTCTTTTTGCATTAAATAGCCCCAAGCAGCAAAACTATTAAAGTAGGATATACAGAACACATTCATTTGGAATTAAAAGGAATTAAAAAGTCATGAAAGTCAAAGTTAGTTGACTTTACAACAATCCTCAGATACCTTAGGTGAAATCATATGCCTATTGTATTTTAAGTTCTCAAAACACAGATCAAGAGCCATGCAGGCTGCAAAGACTGGGCAGTCTAAACTGGCCAGATATTAAAATAACCAATAATAACAAAAATCCACAGCAAATCCAAAAATAAATTTGAGTCTCAGTTCACTATCTCAACCACCAAAACTGTATTTACTCTCCAGTCTGCCCTTACTACGTAAGTTCAGCAAATCTCCCAAAATAATTTATACACAAAAAATCTGTACTACAGTTTCTAAAACCTTGACCATGTAAGACTTTGAGCCACACAGCCTCTCTGCAATTTACCATTCACAATGACATTATGCACCCTATTCTTGCCAAGCAACTTTAGCTCTACAACTCTGTGATGTTCTGTGTCAGGGAGGTGATGGGTTCAGTCTTTCGTAAGTGCAGTGAACAACGCTGATAAGGTGTATTTTGCTTACAGCAAAGTTATTCCTCGCTCAGATCACAATATCAAGTACCAATAAAATTGGTTAAAAAAAATACTAACACAACACCCTCCACAGGGTTTTAAAGCACATTATTCAAAACACAATTCATTAGGTTGTGCTGCAAAATTCTGTATCTGCAAATAAATCCATTAGACTTCCATTTCTAACAAGCGCCCCATTCAGATGACATGCAACCAAGTGAACACACTGTTTTGCAGCCATGATAACTCAGAAGGAAAACCAAGATGGTTTAAATCATATACTCCAGGTCATAAGAATGTACAAAGAGTGCAGTCAGAGAACAATCAAGGAAAGAATATTTAACTCTAACTCCACAATTCCCACAATTGCACGCCATCCAGCAAGACAGCACAGCCCGGGACAAATAAAGCTGCACCAGAACTCGGGTGGCCCCAGGAACTCAGATGTCTCTACTCAAAATCCTCAGCCTAAGCACTCAGCAGTCCTCAACCCAAGGTCTGTGCCAGCCCAGCAGGAAGACCTGGTCTCATTTTAGGGAAAATCATAGTGACAACCACATGGAAAAAGGTCATGAAAGGAAGGAAAAGAAGTAAAAACAGAGAGAGAAGTTGAATCATTGAGATGGTCATAAGTTCGCAGCTTGAGGGATTGAGGAAAATCACTCACATAAAAAAGTTGAAACTGCAGGAAAAAAGTAAGATACAAACATCTAAAATGAGCTGTTCCAAGAGGGCAAGCCAGCCCTGTGATCAGTTTTCTGTGTTCATCAAGGGACCACACCGACATAACCTCAATCCCTTATCACAACAGAAATCTCTTCCCGCAAGCTGTTCACTTCAGCATTTTGAGCTCACACACACAAACGAGACACCCCCAGCTTAAGTTCATGAGCTTCAGGCAGGGTTAAAATCAACTGTACAAGCTTTTATACAACCTCCTTCCTCCAAAGAGTCAGATGTAAAATTTCACTAAAGAGCAGTTGCCACAAGAAGCCAGGAGACACCCTTTAGGACCTGACACCTAAAACAATGAATTAACTAAAGTTAATTAGACCCATAATTAAAGAAGCAGCAAAGTACTATTACTCTTACAAAGTACTATTACCCCAGTCTTATTGACTTGCATCATACATATAATAATGATAATTTTTCATGCGAGCTAGCCATATCTCCTGCAGATGAAGACGCAGTGGTTTCTTTACCAGTTAGATCTACTAGCCACTGGATTAAGCTACATCTCAGCTTAAGAAAGACTGGTAGAAATTTGACAGCCCATATCAAAATTGGTAGAATTGAAAGGAAGATGAGCAAAGTACCACACTGAACACGTGTTACTACAATATTACAGCTTCACTCACAGTCACAGGATACACTGACAGTGTTTCTGCTCTCATTACTGCGGTTTGTCAGTGGTATTACAGAAGAGCTAAAGACACATCCTGTTCACTATGAGAAGAGCTTCAGGAAAGCAGGGTCTGTTGGGTTCTGCGACACTATTTCATGACAGAACACAAAAACACAAAGTGAAGCTTCTGCCAAAACTTGCTTTTTTAAACCATGACAAGCAATCTACACACCACAGACCACGGCCCTGCATACCTTCTGAACGACTTTTGAGTCATTATCCCGAGATGGAAGAGGGTTCTTCAATTCCGAACTTCTTCCAGTAATACTGTGACATTTTTCCAAACTCTCAGACTCTTTCTGCTGAAAACCATCCTCCTGGACTCTTGTGCATTGCCGGTCTGAATCACTGCAGAATTCCCTCAGCCTGTCTAGAGTTTGCAAGCATATACGGGGCTTTTCATGCTTCTGAGGTTCTTCTTCATTAAAAAGACACAACAAAAAAAAAAAAGCAACATGTTTTCTAAAGCAGAATGTCTATTAGAATAACATCTGTAAGCACAGAACACAATCATTTTGCTCCATCTCTCCCTTCTCTACATTCCTTCTCCTCTCCCACTGCAGTATTTCTGCCAGACTGACAGAGTCAAGCATGGAACCAGCCTGATTAACTCCCTGGAAAACCAGTATTCCCCACTTGTGTGCTTGGTCATACACAGGAAAAGATGCACAACTATTTTCTGAGCTGGTAACTACAAAGCCACTAATTTAGCCAAGAATACTGGAAATCAAGTATAATTTTTGTCAGTAGAGTTTTAACCAGTATTCCCACTTTCTGGCATCTTAGTGGTACTTCAAATCACCGCACCTACACAACTGAATATGATTCCCACTTTAAAAAACTTAGGAGGCTAATTCTTTTAAATGAAGTGCAATGAACTTTACATACACCTGTTTGTTTTTGTACCAGCATTATTTTATTAAAGTCTTGGTTAATGCCAGATGGAAATCAGGCATTTTCAAGAAAACAGAGTGGCTGTTGTTTCCCAAGTGAGAGCACTGCACTGGGACTATTTACTTTGGGGTAGCCTTTGGGTACATCAGTCATAGACTAGGCTCTACAGAGCTCTCAGGTGTCAGTTGTGCTTCAGCACTAGACTGTTAAACCAACACGGGAAGGAAAGTTGCACCATATCTGCATGGACATCTGGACTTCACTGACTTAACAATCTGTTAAAGCTGAGTCAGCTGAAAGGAATTTGCAGAATAATTCTGGAGCAAGGCTCAAACCCCTAGCTCCTGTGCCACAGAAAAGTTCTTGAACAGTCCAGGAGTATGCTCATTATGGCTCTTCAGAGTTGTATCTTACACTCAAGAGACACTTCTCAAAGTACCTGCTGAAACACTTTTTTCACATTTGACAATGAAAAACTATTTACTGGCTGTCAATGCTTGGAGGTTTGTTTACAGTCAACTCACTTTTATCCTGAGTCTTCAATGGGTTACAGATATCTTCTAGAGTGATTTGTCGTGCCCTGGGCTTTTTTTCACAGGGTTCATTGCCTTCAGTTGATGTGCTCCTTTTTGTGCCACATTCAGAAGTCTGAAACATAAATTACACAAAGAAGTTCAGTTCCCTTTTCTCTTTACCATCCTCTATGAAAGACAATAATGCAATCAAGCATTTCACAAAGAGATAATGCAAAATTATAGCATAACCTATTCCTCGAAGCGTCCAAGGCCAGGTTTGACAGGGCTTGGAGCAACCTGGTCCACTGGGAGGTGTCCCTACCCATGACGGGGTATGGAAGGTGATGAGCTTTAAGGTCCCTTCCAACCAAACCTTTCTGGGATTCCTTGAAAATAATTTACCATATACAAAATCCCCAACTATTATTACCTATCTACATGTTTTGTTTATAAAACAGCTCTTCTAGCACTCGAGGCTACAAAAGGAAGAGGAATAGTGCATTCTGTGATCAGGTTGGCTGTTTTGGTATAAAAGAAACACCTGCAGCTATTGTGGCCTCAAAAGGCAGCTTAAAGCTACTTCTGTGTCAGAGAACTGAACCAGCATTTAGCAGACTTTCCCACAACATCACAGCCATCACCTATGCCTGAACCAGAGCTCTTCTGCAATTCCTCACTCCCAATGTCCAGAGCTCTCTTCTTGCCAAACACTGGCTGTTCATCCCTGAGAGGCACCATTCCCTACAAACTGAATCCCAGTGATGATGGGATCACCTCCATCTGCTCCACACCATCCTGAAAGTATCAGTCCAGGCTTAAAAAGGTTTTCCTAAACTAGGTGTAAGCACCTGGTTTGTATCAAATATAGCACTTTCAACCACTACTCCTCAGACGTCTTTTGACACTTGCACTTTGAACACTACGTAAACCAAAAATCCGTCAATTTATGCTGTTTCATCACTGATCTATTGCTTAACAGCATGCAAGAAGTTTGACTAAATATAAAAACTTACAGCCCCAACAACATATAAACGCTTTACAGACAGGCACACAGCAGATGCTTTCAGCAGCCTGCAGCCACATTTCATATGGTAACCTCAGACCGTTTAATTGGGGAATTTCAATTTCCTTACAACTAAACATGAGCTCCACCCTCACCAATTAAGTTCATAACCATATGTACAGCCCATATGAATAGCAAACCTTCTGAATCCACTGTTAAATACCACCAAATTAACACTAATTAGGAAGCTTTCTCTGCATGGGCAGAAAGCTGCAATCACACCTTTAAAAACGCATTTGGACCAAAAGTAACCAAAAAAGTTGCCTTGAGACACATGTGAAAAAAGCAAACGACCATCCCAGGCTAGAAGGGGCTTGAAACTTTAACTACAGGGAGACTGGAAAACATAAACTCAGAATAAAAACCAGTTGCTAAGAGAGAGCAATTTTTCACAAGTGGTGATACAAAAAGGCTGCTGGATCATTGCAGGCTCTTTTGGCCTTGCACCCAACAGCAGACAAACCTGGAGTCGCCTAAGCTCTATCACCTGGGCCATGAGCTCACCCTGCTGCATGCCAGAGTTACCCACAAAATCCGATTTGTCATCTGGTGTGCAACAATCTAATAATTACACACCTGAGAGACACTGAATATTTATATCAGAACTCCACAGGCCACAGGTTCTCAGTGTGTTCCACAAATCCAGCAAAACAACTGGACTTTTTGTACCATCATCTATATACACAGAAACCCAGAGTTAGTAACTTCCCAAGCACAGCCCCTCTATCAGGATTGATTAGTCATTTCTATACAAGTTACAAAACCCCAGTCAACTTCTACATGTCATGAGGGGAAGGGTCTGCACCTGGGCTGGGTCTTTTTTGGCCTGTAGATGTCGGTTTTATTATTATAATGAACACAGCTCAGCCATAGGATACACAGACATTGAGTATTTTGCCAGTTATCAACACGTGCATAGGCACACATCATCATCTTCATTTCACACAGAATGCTTGTTGCTTCCAGAATGTCCTTCCTAAGGGATGCAGCTGCTGCCTGTCCTACTGACCAGGTCTCTTTCCTTGTTGATCAGGAAATAACACAAAGATCAAACATCAAAGAACACCCTGACTTCAGATAATCTCAACATAATCTCAACATTTTGCAGGAAGCACAACCTGTGCCAGCGGTCCAACCTGGCAGCAAAGCCCCAGTGACTCGGACCAGCACCCTGGCCCAGCCCAGCTGACCAAACCTGTGCTGATCTCCAGTTCCTGCAAAACAGGACACTGGATCACAAAATGGGGTTGGAAGGAACCTCTGGAGATCACCCAGCCCAACCCCCTGCTCAGGTAGGGTTCCCTGGAGCAGGTGACACAGGGACACATCCAGGTGGGTTTGGAATGTCTCCAGACAGGGTGACTCCATATCCTCCTTGGGCAGCTGTTCCAGGGCTCTGCCACTTCCATGGAAAGAAGTTCTACCTCAGGTTGAGGGGGAACTTGTTGTGTTTGAGTTTATGGCCATTGCTCCTGGTCCTGTCCCTGGGCACCACTGAACAGAGTCTGGGACCATCCTCTGACACTCCATGGGGATATTTCTGTGGATTGATGGGATCCCCGCTCAGTCTCCTCCTCTCCAGACTAACCAGGCCCAGCTCCTGCAATCTCTGCTCATGAGAGAGACGCTCCAGACCCCTCACTACCTCTGTGGTCGCTAACTGGACCCTCTCCAGCAGCTCCTTGTCTTTCCCTTGTCTGAGGATGCCCTCAGAGTGCCCGGTACCGCTGCCCCACGTCACAAAGGTGCTGCGGTCGGTCCCTCGCCTGTGTGAGCCCCTGTCCCGCCCGGCCGCCCGTCCCTCCCTGCCCTGCCCTGCCCTGCCCGGTCACCGTGCTCCGGTCGGAGGCGCGCTCGCCGCCGGTCCCCGCCGCGCCGAAAAACCTGCTGAGCACAAGCTGCCTCC
>VYXB01010334.1:54862-75779 GCA_013397135.1 Pachyramphus minor
TTTTTTTTTTTTTTTTTTAATTAGAGAAATTGCAAAAAAATATTAGAAATTAGAGACCTAATTTTAAACCACGTTGTAACGATCTTCGTGTTTTCTCTCCAGGAATGAGTACAAGTACTTCCAGAGAATGACTAGCACCTCTCATGTGGAAGGTAATGTGGAGCTGTGTGTAGTGCCAGGCACGGAAGGCTGGGGATTTTACATTTCCCTGGATTACTAGCCTTATTTCTGCACACAGCCTGCCCTCCAAGGCCTCCCCTGTACTTCAGCCCTTGGGAAATCGCTCGCGTCAAGTGAAGACATGAGGTGATTCAGATGTTTTGGGGGTGGAGGTGATCTGTTAATAAAAAGGATTCCCAAGTCCCATTTCCCCAAAAGAGTAGACAACTTCACCTGAAGTTTACCTAAAACATCTTTCCAGGAAACTCCATGTTAAAAATGGAAAGGTTTTCACATGCTGATTAATTAGCAGAGGTGATTTGTTTCGCTCAGGCTGTTTTAGCTTATCTAACTTGTTTGCTGTAGCTCAGCCTTGGTCATTTGTTCCAAGCCTTTGACCCTTCTGAGCGTAATTTTGCTTGGTTTTCTGAGTGCTGAGCCGTCCCCATATGCCAAAAAACTGTAACCCTGCTGATAATACACAGCAGCAATACTGCAAACATTTCCCAACGTGGTCACTCTTTCCTATGGTTTTTTTTTCATACTCCTGTTAAATCTCCTGGTAACCTCATGTGTTCCCTTGTTTTGATTAGGTGACCTATTCCATTTTCTGACTTAAAGGTCTGTGCCATAATCCACAAGGAATGTCTAATCTCATTTTTCAACAGTTTTAAGGGATGATTTTATTTATGTTTTAGAGACCTCATTCATCCTATTGCAACTTTAAATGTACAAAGAAAAAAAAAAGGACACAATTGAAAGTCTTTTTAGGTATCTGCGTTGAATCTTGTCTGGCACAAATAACCTGTGATCAAAAAAAAATGTTTAAAATACAACCAAAAAGAAAAATTTTGCTCCATCCTGCCTGCAGATCTTTTGATAAGCTGTGACCTTAGACATTAGGCAGGTAAGTTGCTTCATAACTAGACTTCTTAATGGATTATGCTGCCATAAATCTTCACAGCAGGGATGTCACCATTGACTCTCTTAACTTTCAACTTCTGTGTTTATTTTTCTGACAATTGCATTTCCTCATAAAGAGAAACCCTTCTCTTCTTAGGAATGTGTACATAAGAGGTAATCTTATAAAAAGAGGTGTGTATATGAGGTTATGAATGCTTGGTTTTGGTCAGAAATCATATTTATGGGTGAATTTTAGAATATGATTGAACACCTGATGCACTTCAGCTTTAGAATTAATTTTGCTGGTGCTTCTAAAAAATATTATGAGTTTATAGGTCTGCATGAGACTGCATTGGTGTCAGCTGACTGAGCATGCTTTGAGGCCACAAACATGTGACTGGTTAGTGAACCAGTGCCTACATGGAGTTTGGAAGGGGATAAGGGGAAGGGAAAGTCCAGCATTGTCACTAAACAGTAAATTTAAGTAAATGTTTCCTCTCACACTCAGGTAAACAGAATGCATTGATAATGGGTAAAAAAACCTGGTTCTCTATTCCTGAGAAGAACCGCCCTTTAAAAGACAGAATTAATATTGTGCTCAGCAGGGAGCTCAAGTAAGTATGATGAATAATAGGCCTGTAAAACAAATAAAAATTCTGCACCTAAAAATACCTGTAGCAAATCAACATACAGTAATTCCAAATGTATAATTTCTGGTATTTAGTTAGAAAGAATTTCTGTTCTTGGTTCTGAGTGTTATAACTGCTTTACCTTTAACTTTTTTTTTTAATTAATTTACAAGCAAGTGTCATTACTTGGCATTGTAAGTACAACTTCTAGCTCTACTCACAAACCATTTGACAATTGTCAGTAGTTTTTCTGACTCATGTATTCAACTACATTTCTCTAGTTCCTGCTAGGATTTGTGGATGAACTGCCTTTTTTCAGAGCTCTCATCTTGAATGCATCACCCACAGTCACCCAAATATTATTAAACAAAAATGTCCACTTACAGTAGTTTATTGTTTTGAAGCATGTTGATGGCTTTGCAGCTGATCATGTGGGTGGGGGGCTTTTCAGCTATTTTTATTGAATTAAGTATTAATGTTTCGGAATTCAGGTAAAAATTGGTAATTTCTATATTATCTGTATTTAATTTATAGATTATTTGTATTATAGATATGTAAATTTCTTTGTTATGCTTTTTCAAAAACATGTTATAAAATTTCAGATCTATAATTTATAATGCCTCTTACAATGAAGCTGAGATCTGATAAACAATCCTACAGTCAGATGAGAATTCTAATATAGATTGACAATAACAGGCATTTCAAAACAATTGCATTTAGTTATTTGTGAATTCAGCAAAACACATTGCATGTCTAGATTGTATTGATGATCACAACGAATTGCCCTCTAATTATTTTGTGATAAAACTTGGCTTTTTTCTAGGGAAGCCCCAAAAGGAGCACATTATCTTTCCAAAAGCCTGGATGATGCTTTAGCTCTTTTGGATTCACCACAGCTGAAAAATAAAGTAGACATGATTTGGATCGTCGGAGGCACTTCAGTTTACAAGGTACATTCAGCCTACTCCTGAGTGATTCGTTCTCTCTGATGGGATGAGGATGGCTCAAGTCCCTATTACTTCTGCATTAGGAAGTGCAAACTGCAATGATTCTAACAGAGCAAGTCTTGGAAAGTGAGATTTCAGCTCTCGAGTTTAAAATGCCTGTCCAAGTAACCAAATGTTGGTCTTGCCAATGGGCCACGGCCATACAATTGTGCTTTTGCAAGCTTTATTTTAAATATCTAAATTGCTTGGTTTTTCAGCCAAAACCCCAATTGTTACATTTATTTTACTGGGGTTGCTGACTGACTCTGCAAAGGATATGAAAAAAAGGAAAAATGGTCCAGCATTTTTAGCCAGAGTATGACCCTTTTTGCATGTATACAGATGAGAAAATAGAGTTTAGAGAGAGCTGCTGGGTGATGGTGTCAGCAATAAGAGGAGATTATCATATGATGAGAGGTTACTCTCACTCTGCTTTCCCATCCAACAACCAGATGTCCCTACTGCTCCCAGTCACTGGGTTGTTAATTGAATTGTTAAGAACTGTAAAGCAATTATTTTTTTAATAGTGAAGGAAGCATTTCTACTGTCCTTTACTGTCCACTTGTTTGGCATTTGGACTTTAGATGTATGATGACAGTGCTGTCATGCTCCTAGTAGCAAATGGGGGCTGATACTATGCCTTGTATGGGGTGGGAAAATACATTTTCTGGTATTTCTTGCCTTTGCGGTTTATGCCTTTTATGAACCTCTTCTCTGTGCCTTGGAAATGCATCTTTTACAGAAAAAGTATTTAGATATTGCCAAGGCTTTAAGAAAAATGAAGTGCATGTACAAACAGCCTGTAAAACACTGTTGTTTCTTTACCCCCTTTTTTTAATTTCTGTTTTATAATCACTTCCAAGGGTGGAGAAGTGCACGTCATGTATTTGGTATTGCAAATGCACTCAGTCTATAGTCAGGTATTGTCTTGTAGAAGTAATCTGTCCTTCAGTCTCAGTCTGCTTCCAGGCAGAGAATTTGTGAAGACAGCTTCTCTTCACAGTGGGCACAGCTGCCCAGCAAGAGCCTCTGTAGTTCTTCAGGATGCAGGTGTGAGCAGAACCATTTACTGCTTCCCTGGAACAGCCACAGGCTCATCAAGCGCTGTAGAGAGTGATTGTTTTTGCTTCTCCTTCCAGGAGCACCTGTCTTGTAGACCTATATTTTAACTATTTTTCCAGTGTCTGGTTGATATTTGATAGTGACTAATGTCATTTTTTAGACTATTACTCACCAATACTTAGATTATAAATTGGAAGCTTTGACCAAGAGTAACTTGGAATATACTATTTGTGCTGATCAGTGTAAGGGAATATGTCTTAGGGTAATAGGCCACCTGTTTATGCTGGACATGGAGAAACATCGAGAGAGCTGAGGATGTTCAGCCTGGAGAAAGAGAAGGCTCTGGGGAGACCTCAGAGCCCCTTCCAGTGCCTAAAGGGGCTCCAGGAGAGCTGGAAAGGGACTTTGGACAAGGGCCTGGAGGGACAGGGCAAGGGGGACTGGCTTCCCACTGCCAGAGGGCAGGGTTAGATGGGATACTGGGAAGGCATTGCTCCCTGTGAAGGTGGTGTGGCCCTGACACAGGTTGCCCGGAGAAGCTGTGGCTGCTCCATCCCTGGAGGTGTTCAAGGCTGGGTTAGACGGGGCTTGGAGCAACCTGAGATAATGGAAGGTGTCCCTGCCCATGGCAGGGAGTGGAACTGGATGAGCTTTAAGGTTCCCTCCCACCCAAACCAGTCTTGGATTCTAAAATTGCAGGTGTTTTCCCTCTTGCAAGCATCTGGTCAGGACATTTCAATGGAAATTTTAATTCATTAGAGAGAAGTCTTAGCAGTTTTATACAGATTCCTGCATTCAAACTAGGCTTGTGATCTTAACTAAAAGAGCTTGATGGGAAACACACACCTCTACCAATACTGCAGGTAATATTTTTAGTGCCTGTATTAAAGATGCACAAAGAGTTTCACAAGAGTATTTCCCTTATACCATGTACAAATGTGTGGGAAGTAAAATAACAATTGGTAATTGAAATGAATAATTTTATTTGGTAGTTACAAGTATTTGGGTTTAAAGCATTGTTTTGATCTTACTGCTTTGTGTGGCTCAAAGGTTTAGAACTGATTGTGTTTATTAGTAAGAGCCCGTGCTTGTCCATATAAAGGGCTACCCCATTTTGGTTAATCAAGCTATTATAGGACTTTCTTAGAGGAAAACAAGTCTATTCATCATTTCTGTTGTCAAACAGGAAGAATGTTTACATGAGAGCTTCTTGCTGCCCTTTTACATCAAGGCAAGGACATGCAGGTGGTACAGTCACTGGTTCCAAGGGGAAGGTGCCTCCAGGCTCCTCTGTTACAGCTCCCTCTCTGATCCTGTGGGCAAGGAATATGCGCAGCACAGGCCTGGCATGTTCAGGGTAGTTGTTCTGTGGATTGCTTACTCCTTAACGCACAGAGATCTTTCAGTTGAGTTCACTACAAAAGGGAACACACCTCCGGCGCTTAACTTTGGGGTGGGCTACTTTGGCAGCCTGTCAGGGGCTGATATGGATGTTGAAGGATGAGTAGGAACATGGGGTCCTCAGTGGTGTTGCTCTGTCCTGGCTGGTCTGTGGTCCTTGGCACAGTGAGCTTAGCCTGGTGACATCCCACTGGTGTGGGATTATGGGGAATGAGAATTAGATGCAGAACATACTAAATGTGATGGTGCACAACAGCAGCAGCAGCTTTGCAATTGCCAGACGAGAGCTTATTGCCCTGTGGAGCCTTTTAGCACAGCTCCCAGCCTTAGCACCTTCTCATCAGTTTGGCTTGGGGAGGTCCCCCATGGACAGGGCTGTTGTCCTCCAGGAGCAATACTCCAAGCCTTGTTTCTGTAGGTGGTGTGAGCAGGGAACATGGTGGTCCACGCCTTTGCTGCCGTTGGTTTCCCACAGCCTTGGTGTGGGTCATTCAGGATGAGCACCTGAAACAGTGCATCCCCTCTGTGCCTCGTGCTCAGCCCAGACACCTTCACACTGAAACACCAGCCTGACCTGACCTCATCAGGGGAGTTGTGCCAGGTCAGCACCTGCCCAACTGCAGGGTGAGGCCAGTACTCATGCCTCCAGGGAAGCTTTTGGACTACTCACGGCACAGGGTTACAAGCTTAATTTCTTTGGATCTTAGCATGGTGATACACTCTGTGGATCCTCTGCACTGCTCAGGATCTCCTGAATTCCAGAAGGAGTTGGGGTGCTGTTGGTTGTGTGGGTGTGGAAGGAGGAGCGGAACAGCCCAGCAGTGGTTAGTAGGTTACAGCAATTACAAAGCTGTTCTGTGTAATGACAGGCACTCTGTGTTTTTGTGCAAGCACTTCTTTTTTTGAGGGCTTTCTGCTGACCTGTGAGTGCTTCTTGTGTGCTGGAAGTGGCTCACTCATAGGTTCAGGCCCTGGAGTCCCTGGTAGCTGTTAGAGCTCATCAGACGTACCCTTGGAGCACATTTTCTGGCTTGGTTTAATCCCCAAGAAATTTAGTTCGTGGATATAAAACTGCTCTCAAGTACAACTCGAGCTTGATGAGTGGGAACAACTGGAAGATTCAGTAACAGTTGGACTCGATGGTCTTGGAGGTCTTTTCCAACCTCTGTGATTCTATGGTTCTGTGATTTCAAATCTACGTTTCTCTTCTGAGTTCAGACACTGATGCTCTTTGTGTGGGGGTATTGTCTCCTTAATTGAGAGGTTCAGGTGTTGGCTTTGACTCTGAAAAACAGTGCTACCTGGACATCCTAAGGGAGTCACAGAATCACAGAGTGGTTTTCGTCAGAAGGAACTTTGAAGACCATCTTATTTCAAGCCTTCTGCCGTGGGCAGGGACACCTTTCACTAGACCAGGTTGCTCAGAGACTGCTCAGTGTAAATTGTATCAGTTTCTTTTAACTAGATTTAAATTGTGTGGTTTAGACTGGTTAGAAACAACACTCAGGCTTTACTAGGCTGTTCCTTGGAATAGGATCTGTGAGTCCAGCACATCACCACATATGAAATAGAGTCTTCTTAAAAAAAAAAGAAACACAAAAAACCCACAAAAAAACCCAACACACACAGGTGTTGATTTACTCATGTGGATGGTATGGCCTTGTGATATGTTGTTTGTAGAATGAGTATGTGAACATTCTATCAGCTCAGCACTGTTCATCCTCTAACTTAAGTCCTAAAGAAAAGGAATGGATGGAACGGGCTGGACAGGGCAAGAGTAAATTGAATGTCGCTTACTACTTTAATCCCCGTGGAAATGACAGAGTTGTAATAAAGCTCCTTTGCCGTCCTGCCAGGTCCACGGCAGTAGTTCGCAGAGGCACTGTGAGAGTCCAGTCATTGCCAAACAGGCTCATATAGAGGCTCCACATGTGTAAGGTTTCCTGTTTGATCCAAAATTTACTTATCTGAAGATACTGTGAGAGAACACAGAGGACCAGGAGCTCCCAAAGGGTCATGAGCTGGAACCCAGGGGCAGTAACTGGGATGACAGGGGCCACATCAGCTAGAGCTAGAGGTGGTGAGACAGGTCCATGGGGCAGGATCGGGCTCATGGAGGTAACCAGAGTCAGTTACAGCCCTGGAGTGACCAGACAGGGCCGTGGGCACAGGCCAAGGCCAGGTCAGAATGTCAGCCCGTGACATGATTCATCGGCTTATTTAAATCCCAATACAGGGAAAATTGCACTTATCAGAATAAAGCAAGTGAAATAGAAAGTAGGGTCACTTTACAATGTGTTTCTCCTTGCCCACTGCACTCTCTCTGCTGTGGCACTGGGCATTCCTCACTGCTGAGGAGAAACATATGGGTTACAACCACCTCGAGTCTGTTGCTTTTCCCCAAGTTGTTCTCTGTTTGTTGTTTAGTATTCATGGGCCACCTCCACACACAGACTTCAGAGCTGGTCTGGTAACTGAGGAAGCATTTGCACTTCTTTTATTAATGAGGGGATGGTTACACAGCTGGTTTGTTCACTCATCTAATGAAACCATTTACCTAGAACAGAGGTCACCATCTGGTTCCTTTGGACTAAATTCAGCTCTCTTTGCAACATTTGTGGTCAATGTGCTCTTCCCTGGCCTGTCCTGGTGGTAGAGAGTTCTTGCTGAAGCTGAATTCCCAAAGCTGGATAGGACATCAGTTTATTCTTCTCTAAAAACAGAAGTATCTCCATTTGCAAAAACCAGTATGTTTTTCTTTGTGGAGCAGATTATTATTCTTCTGTCATTTTGCAGGTGTATGTTTCTCTTCCTATCCTCTACACTTACTTAAACAAATAAAAATACTGCTATTTATGTAGAAACTGGACCAATACCAGTTCAGTGCTGTTGGATGCTGGTGTGCTGTGGGTTACCCCTTCCATTTTTACCTGTTTTCTAGTAATCAGGCAGCTTTTTTAGAAATTAACCTCTCAGCAGTGGCAACAATTACTTTTATTGGATTCCATTTGCTGTGGTTCTTGTACCATTGAAGTAATATGTAATAGCCTGCTGCATGGTGAGTCACCTTCCACAAACATTGCCAGTTTAAGGGAAAAGGAGGAATGGCTGCAAGCTTTTCAAAAATACATTGTAACCATCAGCGCCATTGTAGGTTTTAATAGTTTATTTTAATGCCACAAAGTCTGGGAGAGGTGTCTTCCCAGCCTGATCTGCAGACAAACTCACCTAACAAGTGTCATTTTAACCTTTTTCATCCAAGGAGCTCGGAAACATTGTTGTTAAAAACTTTCAGTGCATTTTATCACAGTCCAGGGATCAAACTTTGAAGTTATGCTGATAGGCAGTTTGGTCTCTGGAATTGCAAACTAATGCAGACTAAAAATACACTGCAAATCCTTAGTGTTGATATTAATTAAACATCAGAACAAATGACCTTTAGGTGAGGGCATCTCCCACCACCTATTTCTCAAAGAGGTGTGATTCAGAAATTGCTTGTTGCAACTAGGCCACACTGTTCCTTTCTCCTCACAGGGCTATTCAAATTTTTTTTCTTAATTTCTATCAGATAACCCAAACTCTGGGAATACGTATTACTGCCACTTACCAGGTGGAACTGACACAAGGTGAAATTAGCCCTTTAAAAAGTGCTCTTGAACAGAGTCTAAGAGAGGAGATTTAGAGTGTAATTTTCCCTGCTCTGCTAAAACCCTGTGGTACATAAAATAGTGACTGAACTTCTATTGTTTTTAAAGGCAGCAATGGAGAAACCAATTCATCATCGATTGTTTGTGACAAGAATCTTGAAGGAATTTGAAAGTGACACATTTTTTCCAGAAATTAACTATAAAGACTACAGACTTCTCACAGAGTAAGTATCAAATGGTATATGAGGCTTGTTTTCATATTAACCTAGTTTGAATGTGCAAGTGTCCTATTAAGGTCATTTTGGTTGGAGTTAGAAGTGATTTTTTCCCCAGAATCATACTTTCTTTACAAGCTGGAGTTGCACTGTGCTCTGCACAGCAGAGTTCTTGGAACTCACTGTGTTCTTCGGCCTTCCCGTAATCTTTACAGTAAAGAATTGCACGTGTCAGTTTGCTTCAAAAGTAGCTTTCATACTGTTTCTTGGTGTAGAATTACTCAAATATTTACTAACCTTTGTAACTCTCTGTGTGTTGTGAGTAAATAATATTTGGCCTCTGAAAGTCTTTGATAAATT
This sequence comes from Pachyramphus minor, assembly GCA_013397135.1. NCBI lineage: Eukaryota > Metazoa > Chordata > Aves > Passeriformes > Tyrannidae > Pachyramphus > Pachyramphus minor. Next base: position 64,225 of record VYXB01010334.1, read on the forward strand.
GCCAAAGACAAATTAAATGGTTTTGAGCAGGGATGGTGGAGCTTTATAGCTTTCTAAGGTTGTTCCTTTTCTCTTGACAAAATTACTTATTCCTAACAAACGTGGTAGGGAAAGGCATCAAACTGTGCCATTCACTGTAGTTTCTTCTATATTGTTGTTGTCATATCTTTTATGTCATGCTTTTATGTCTTCTCCAAGAAGACTACATCCAGCAGGCAGTTGGCAGCAAAAATTCGGACACCTGCCTCAAGAGCCAGGAAGGACAGGACCCGTTCTTCCTCCTACTGTAGTTTTGGCTCCCAGCTGGTTACAAACCAGCAGTGGAAGAAATAGGGAGTGTGGGGAATGAAGGTCTCTTCAGGAGGCAAAGGAGTGCATTAGCACAGCACTGGGGGAGCTAGGGAAGAGGGATACAGGAGAGACAAACAAGGTGGTGGGGTGAGGAGGATGAGTCACCATCTCCAATTCCAACATATTCTGAGCTGCTCTACATTCACTTCAGTGTCCTGAGGTCTGACCCAAAGCTCCCTTTTTCCCCTCATGTCTGTTCCTCGGGTGTACATTGGTTTTGGCCAGCGAACTGAAGTCAAAGTTTGGCCTTGGAACGTGAATTTATAAAGTATGAGGCAATCTCCTCACTAAAGCCATCATACCTAGCATATAAATTTAAAATGTACTTCTCCCTCAAAGTTAATATTACTCATACAAAATCCTTGTTCTGTCACAGGGAGATGAAGAGATTTTTTAAAGTGTCTATTAATACAAACTGGTTTAGAAAATCTGGTATATAGAGGAATTCTTTCTATGGTAGCAGTCAGCTGCTTTGAGAATCTGTTGCAGACTTTTAAGAAACCTTGTCCCTAACATTTCTTCTAAACCATCTGAGGAAAAGCAAAGCAAAAAAAACCCCAAAGTGTTCTGTACCTTGGCAGACATTTTGAATAACATGTTGAAGGCTTTAATAAAAATGTTGGGAATTTTTTGATTAAGCCAAAAATGGGGGAATTGTTTTGCATCAGAGTATGCTTTCTTGATATAAAAGATGTGTGTACAGGTTGCAGATAGTATTAATATTATTCCTAAAAGCAGTTTTTATGTAGTATACCTGTTCTAAGGACAGTATTTTGATTTCCTTTTCCAAAGAACTTGCTTTTCTAGTTGATTGGATAAATTACAGGTGAATCATCATGATGTTTTTATCTACTTTTTGGCTTTTTCTTTTTTCTCTCCTCTCCCCCCAGGTACCCGGGGGTCCCTGCTGATATCCAAGAAGAGAATGGGATCCAGTACAAATTTGAAGTGTATGAAAAAACTGTTGTGCTTCAGTAAATGAGGCATTCTGTGTAAGGGTGGGCATTTTAAATCCTGAAGTCTTACTGAAAGTAAATATACATTAAATTTTTGAGAACAGATCATGTCGGATAGTACAACAGCTCGGTAGTGAATGATTCCAAAAAGCACACCCCACACTCTATACACCCAGCACTGGAAATACAAGGGTGGTCTGTAGTCTGAAGAGGTAGGTCTGAGCAATTCCATAACAAAGGTTCATAAGACCTTGCATTGATCTGACAGTCTGTGGCAGCATCCCTGACACTTCCCTAATGAAAGGCATTAGACTGTGTCAGAATATTTCTACTGAAACCAAGGTTTTGAGTATCTTGTGGTTCAAAACGTCCAATCAGTCCTCCTGAGTTTGACTGGGATGTTGTGTACCTTTATAGCAGTCTTTGCAGTGTGTTGGTGTAGAGGGAAAGAAAGGTAAGCAAGCCTTGAGTCTGGAAGTCTCAGGCAGCAGTTAAGGGATGCGCTAATCCTTCCTGCCACTCCAGCGTGGGTCCCCACAGGGTCCCCAGTTCTGCCACCAAACCTGCTGCAGTATGGGCTCCTCTCTCCATGGGGCCACAGGTTCTGCCAGGAACCTGCTTCAGCAGGGCTTCCCACGGGATCGGAACTTCCTTCAGGAATCCCCTGCTCCAGTGTGTGGTCCTCCAGGGCTGCAGGAGGGTCACAGCACCCCCAGGGGCCCCCGGGGGCTATAGGGGTACAGCTGCCTCACCACAGGCTGCAGGGGAACCTCCACTTCAGCTCCTGGAGCATCTCCTGACCCTCCTGCACTGACCTGCGGCTCTGCAGGGCTGCTCTTCTCTCACATTCTCACACCTCTTGCGACTGCTGTTGTTCCGCACAGGCTTTTCCCTACCTTCTTAACTTACTGCAGAGGTGCTGCCCCCATGGCTGATGGGCTCAGCCTTGGCCTGCCCCAGGGCTGCCTCGGACCCAGTTGTGCATGGGGGAAGCTTCCAGCAACTCCTCACAGAAGCCACCTCTGCAGCCGCCTGGGAACAAAACCCGGCCACACAAACCCAGTATAGTCTGATAAAGAGGTTTTAACCTGTTCCTCACTTCACACCTGTGAGAAGGCTTTGCTGCTCTCATGAAAAGTTGCCATGCCTCTTTGACCACCACCACCTTGCAGTGGAACATACACATTGATTCCTTAAACAGTCTGTGTTCCTGCGTCCCTGCCAATTGTTACCAGTAAAAATGCAGTTAATTCGTCACTGTGTTTTTGAATAGTCTATCTGACAAATATAGGTTATAAGCAGATAGTCCAGTCTGGTTTCATCTTCATTAAATACAGCCAGTATAATAATTTGTGCTGCTGTTTCTTTAGAATATCAGCTATGAGCACCCCCTGAATTTTTCACAGCAATTTATAACACTTAGCTGATAAAAAAAGATAATTTTTACAGCGTCTGCTCTGGGTTGTCTCAGTTTTCTCTGTTTCCTTTGAAACTGTAAGTACTTACCATCATTGATCTTCTTGTTCCATGTGTGCTGATATTACATCAATCAATAAAAGCAAGCTTATGCTTGCATAATGCAGGAAGAAGTCTCCTGAGTTTTAAATTGACAGCACATTGTTGAAGGGGAGGAAGGAGACTGTTACCAGGGAGATGCCATGGGGTTTTTTTTTAGATATAAGTCACAGTGACCCTGGCAAGAGAATAACTTCCTGAAAGCATTTAAAACATACCCGTTATAGGTCAGTGTTGAAAGCTCTGCATAAGCACTTTGCGAAGTACTGTGTTTAGGACAACTGACATTTATTAGAAATGGAAGAAAAGACTTCATACAATGTTGGATTACACTATGATGCTTAGACCAACATCCATTAGGAAATTCTGCCTAAGGATACAGTGTAGGAGATATGGTTCATTTTGTAGAATGATTTTGATTGCAAAGAACTTAACCTGGATGCAAAAACAAGCCTGCTGAGAACATAAGTGGTTACTCTTGATTGTTTGTGGACTGACTTAGTCCTCTCTACATTTAACTATGTTCCTTTGTCAAATTCAACAACAAATTAAGTTAATTTGTGGTTCGTGGAAGTGTAGACTTCTGAGTTTCCTGCTTCAGTGTGTATCTCTGCCACAGGGATGCATTTTTGTTCAGTTTGGTTTTTAGTAGAAGCACTGCATTTTGACAGCACTTTTTGTACCACGGCTTTTCAATATACAGATCCCAGCTGAGAACTAGGAAAATGCATTTGACTGCAGTGTAGTTTGGTCCAAAAGAAGTGTGTTCACCCCGCTGACAGACACACTGACCACTACAAGGTGAGATGCTGATGTTTCAAGATGGACAGAGGCAGAAAAGTGTGAGTCTGCATGCTCAGGAAGCACATACATTCTGTTTGCTGTCAGGGATTTGTTTGGTGAGGATGGTTACCTGGCACCTGCTACCTCCCCATTTATATTTTCCAAGAGAAAAATAAATACGTTATGGCTTGAGGCAAAAAAAAGTCCTTGATTCCAAATACAACTTCACCATGTTTTGTTTATCCCTGTACTTCATTGATGAATAATTCCTTGAAAAGCCATAGATTCTCATTATGTCTAGTACAGGGGAAAATGTCATGTTTTTCCCCGGTTCCATGCAGCTAAGTACAATGAATAACATCATGAGTGACAGTATAATTACCAATAACCAAGAAAAGTCTAGTACAGGTATAATTTAATCCCCTTCATTCATGCTTTCTCGGGAGCAAGCTGTTCTAAACAGATTAAAATTCTGATTTTCAAGAATAATACTAGTTTTAACAAGATAGCTAAAACCAGAGGGTCTTCATAAAAGGTGAAAAACAAACCATAAATGTTTTTATTGCTTGTCTGTTACTCATTATCTCTTATCTGACAGTGGGTAGTGACTTCCATCTGACAGTAGAAAGCTGATGTTTTCAGTAGTTTTACAGCTACAGTGTATTCAAGGTCAGAACTGGGAACATTCCAACAACAAATATCTACCATGGACAGCAATCCATAGAAAAGAAAGGTACACTCTGAGAAATAAGTTTCCTAATTTAGCAAACAGAATACTGTTAGTATCTATACAGAAGACTAGGGGGAAAACAGGAAGGGGAAAATTACAATGGTTATCTTATTCGGGTTATCTGAGGAGAGCACCAGGAGCTCTTGACATGAGATCTTAGTGGGGAACAGACAATCATGTTGTCTTCATCAGACTACAGCTAATTTCCTGAAGATTTAAACCTAAACCCAAACTAATCCTGAGTAATTTAAAAGTTATGATAAGAGAAGGAGACTGGAGCAGAGAGAGGCAGCAGCTGATCTGGAAAGGGGAGAAGCTGAGGGGTGGATTATATCTTAATCAGGGCAGAAAATGAGGTGACAAAATTAGGTGAAAAAGCTTGGTTAAGTACAGAATTAGGAGATGGTTCCCTCCTTATTCAGGTGTGCATTAGCTGTCACTGCTTGCCCAGGAGGTCTGGAGGAATGAGGCCAACAAAGTCAGGTTAGACTGACTGGAAAATCTGAAGAGGGAGGTCCGGGAACAGAAGAGTGAAAACAGGAAAAGAGCTGAGAAGAGGAAATTGATGTTTCCTAGAAGGATTACATGGCTTATCGTGTTAGTTTGCCCTGTAGCTCTAATTACTAAGGATACACTTTCAGAGTGCTGCAGGGTTTAGCATCAGTAGGATGCAGTGACAAATTTGTTAGTGAAGGACTTTCAAAATTTGGGTGTTTGTGTGACTGCTGTACAGAAATTTTCAGCTAGAATTGCTATCTGGAAGTGCCTGCACTTCATCCCAGAGCCAGAGGCCCATTCCAGACCATCCAATGCCCTGAGGCTGGTGTTCTCCTGCTTCCCTTGGTGGACACCATGTGCTTCTAGGACTGCATGTGGGTAAACCTGCTCTGTCCTTCAGTTGTGAGGACACATTTCCTGCTGGGTTGATCCTGGGTTATTCTATCCTCTGTTCTCTGCAGATCATTCTGTCTCCTTTCACATAACATCAAAGCAAAATCCGTACAAGAAGCCTTTTGTTAGATTAATTGACGTGGTTGGAAAAAGAAAAGCTCTCAGGCAGAGTACTGTTCTAGTTACGTTTTCAGGACTTCTTTCAAGTGACTTGGACAAGAGCTTACGTTGCAAAACTTGCCTATTCATCTGCAATTAAATTGGGTGGGTTAAAGTAGGTTATCTTTTCTTGTAAGTCTTATTTTGCTCTTTTTATCATTTAATGGTCTTGGCTACAGCATTTGTGTATCACCTTCAGTCCTCAAGCTGTGGTCCTCTCCATTCTGTCCCTCATCTCTTCAGTCATCGCATTGGATTGGAAATTTACAGAAATTCAGAGAATTGTGCTGATCAAGAAAAGTAGGCATTTCAAATAGAGGTCTCTTAAGTATGTGCTTGTTTCCAGTGAAGTGGTGGTGAAGTGTTTTTCTTGAAATGGGACCAGATGTTTGCCTAATTAAGGAAAGCTTTAGGTATAAAAACAAATATTTTGTTAAGTGATGTCTGCTGTGAAAACAAAAAAGATACAGAACTTGAGAGGGCAGGAGATGGATGATGGATGATGGAACCCTACATCAATGATTTTTCCTTCCTTGAACCAGTGCTGGTTCCCAATACCAACCAGTCTTTTTCAATAAGCAAGCCATTATATAGAAGCCACTTGCTATATGTTATGTCATTGATTTAATTGAGATGGGCACTTACACAAAACACAGAACATTTTCATGTTCATCGTTCCTCCAGACTCACAGTTTTCCACACAAAACCCTGCTGGGCACAGTCACATTGGTTTTGGACAGCTATACCAGTTCATGGATTACCAGCTGGAGATCCCAAACAGTAGATTCTGCCACTGAATTGGACTGGAGCTTGTTCAGTTGTACTAAGGAGCACTTTAGAAGCTTTTAGGCTTTTCAGTGCTATATCAGTAACTCATCAAACGTATCAAAAAAAAGCTCTTGAAACTAATTTCTTGTGAAATCAGCTTGAAAGAAAGGTTCATTTTCACAAGTACAAGAAGGAACTTTTAATCATTCTCCCTCCTCTTGTTAGGCTCTGCTCAGAAAGGTTAAAATTTAGATCTGTTCCCATCAGCAGTCCTAGGCTGGAAAACCTCATCAATTTAGCTACCTAAGTTTAGAAATAAGTTTTTTTCCTAATTAATTTTACATGATTTTTATCTCATGTGTGTTCAGTTGTCTATCATATAAAAAGTCAATCTGTTCTTCTGGAGTTCTTTACCCACTGAGTACTTTTGTGCATATTGATATTTCACTCGGTCAAAATTGATTTCTTCAGTGTTGACTCTCAGTGTCTTTCATCAAATTATGGTTATCCTTCTGATGGAATCATGTAGATTCTGTTCCTTTTGTCGCACAGCAGTTTCACCATTTTTACAGCATAATTCACAATACTTTTTCTAGTATGTAATTTAGAAACTTTAGAAACTGCTACAGTCACAAAGGGTACAGACAACTTTCTGCTGTAATCTAAACAACAATTTATGAACATATTTAGGAGAAAAAATAAGCTCAGTGAATGTTCACAGACTGTAGGAACTGGCAAAAGAGGGTTATCCTGTGAGCCTCTGATTCACAGCATCAACAAAGCACTTGTGTTTTGCAGCATTGCCAAAGCTTGTGCCCACGGAACCAGACATTTATTCTATAAAATTGTTTGAAGAACCCCTGTTCTGTCACCAGTCATTCCTGCAAGTATCACAAGTGCAATTCACACACAGATTCAATTTTTTAATCAAAGCAATCAGCAATAAACCACCAAACACTTCAGAGAGCATATTTTTCCAGACAGAAAACTGTCTCAGTAGTCTCACCTGGTGTGATTGACCCCACAGACTCTGTTAGCAAAGTACAGTACCAGCTATGCCTCGAAATTACCCAAGTAAACAAACCAATAAAGTAATGAAGTACTTTTCTACATTTTACACTGCATGCATGGGGTTTTTGTGAGACACTTCACAGAGCCCTAATTCCTTCTGTTTGGTTTTGCTTATTATTTTTGAAACAAGAGGTAGCTCTTCTCTCTTAGACCTCTCCATTAGTGTTTCTCCATCACTACCATAATCCCCTTCAAGATTTTGAACAAGCAAACAGCTGTGCCTGTTACATTTAGTAGAAGTATTTTTAAGAACGCTCTTGTTTACAGCATTACTGCATTTCTCTCTGCAAACAGTTGGAGCAAAAGCATCTGCCTCTGTACATAATGGTTTAGGATGTATTTAAGGTACCAAATTAGTAGATAAGAATAATAATAGTAATAATTTCAGGGTTTAGTTGGGTTTTTCTCAGTCACTGCAATTAAAATTAATGATGCTTTTATATTTTTCCATTTATTTCCAGTTTTGAAAAGAATTCTATGCACCGGTACATAATAAAGCAATTGATTTACTAGAATGACTTATATTACATTATACTATGTTCAATTCAACAATTTACACACCAATGCATTAATAAATAAGTAATTACACATATAAGCAATCATGGCTCCTTCTTCATTTGAATGAGTACTTGCTATCATAGGCTAAGGTGGGTCAGTGACAAACGGACATGACAAAGTGTTTACATTTTCCCTTCGGAAGCAAAATCTAAAACCACGGGGTTTTTTTAAGATCAAATCAAACTGTTTCTGTTCTTTTTTTAATTTTTTTCCTATAAACGAAGTGGAGCAGGTAACAGTTGATTCACAGGATCCCCAAAGGCACAGGAAACGTCCCCTGCTGTGGTCAGTAACGCTCTGAACACCCTGGCAGTGCCAGCAGAGGCAGTCCAGGCTCTCAGGTTTGCAAAGCCTGGGGCTTCAGCTCCCGAAACAAGGCTCCCGGGCTCCAGCTCTGCAGTCCAGCTGTGAGCTCCTAGCAGGTTGCTGAGCTGGCCACTGGGAAATTTAGCACGTTCTTTAATTTCGCTATTTCACTGGCTTGCCTGTCATGTTTGGGCACAGTTCATCAAGAATCAGTGTACACACCCCCACCCACCTCATCCCCACTGTGATCTCAGACTTGCTGGTTAGGCTTTGGCCCTGATGAACAGCACCTGGGTTGAGCTGCTCTTAACCTCATCAGAGGCATTGCCTACTCCCAGAAAGGGTGCTGGCTAATGAGCTCCTGGTTTTTAATGAACTGCCTGGGAAATTTATTTTTCTTGCCTCATCCAAGTGGAGCAGCGTTTTTGTTATTGAACTTTCAAAGGAAGTCACTGATCTGAATTGCAACCGAAGGTAGAAAACTCTGACTAAAACCCACTCTCTTGCGACCCCCCTCATAGTGTCCTAAGTGAGACCCTGGGAGCCCTCCTGGAGCTCAGTGGGCTGTGCCCAGCCCAGCGCCCCCCACAGAGCAGGGCCCCTTGGGGCCAGGAATGCTCCTGTTTGCTGCACTGGGAGGGTAATCCCCAACTCCACAAGGCTCAGCCCTTTGCCCCTGTAGAAGATGCAAAGGCACCGATATGAATCCTTTGCTGAACTTGAGGGGGATTTTTTGGCAGAAATAAACTTGTTCATTCGCCTGTACATACATGTAGAGACTTCAGGTCTGCATACAAGTGAGAATGTGCTACAGCAAATGTAGCTCGGAATGCTGCTCTCAGATTCTTCCATGTGTTAGATTAGTAGATCAGGCCTATAAGTTAGTACTGTTGTGCTTTTATTGAGTTCTATAGAATCTTCAGTAAAATTGTTTAAATTAGGCTATAGATTGAGTGCTCAAGTTTAAGTACTGTCAAAACCTTTAGGCCTAAACCCTTGGTCAAGTCCGGGCCTAAGTTTGGCACGGAGTCCATTCTGAACTCTGTGACTCAATGGAAGGGTCTCCCTTATTCCCTTTGATCCTTACCTTTTCCCATACTTACCTTTTTTCCTGAACCTAGCCTCCACATAGATAATTTCTGGTTAATCTTACTTTTAGATTGATTGATTTCAGATTTTGGTCCAGTTTTTCTCAGTGTGCTTGAATTATCTAGTAAGTAGTAGAGTGAACTTCGCCAACAAACTTTGTTGTTCTTTCAACAAAGTAATTAAACCTCATTGTGTTGATATCTTTGCCAGTGATTCTTTGAGTGACCTAAAACACTCATTTGTGGCAAACATTTCTGTCAATTAAAATGCATGTTAGAATTCTGTGAGCACAAAACTTTCCCCCTGCAGATATCCACCTAGCCCAACTCTCAGTGAAATGTAGGAGAAGGATCTCAAGGAGTGTGATAAATATGTCATGTGCATATGCAAACATCTTCTGTGTTTTATAATAAGACTTGTGCTGCACTGATGTGTTCCCTGCCCTGGTTTTTCACCCTCCTCCACTGTTAAGATAAACTTCTTGTTACCAACAGTTGTTTTATATCCAGCCAGTTGTTTTTATATCCAAAAGTAGCCAAGGTGACATCTATAAGAGAAAAATCTAATTATCTTCATAAAAGTGGTCTTGAAAGGGCTGCTTTAATACACGTTTTATTTTTGTGGTTTGTTGGCTATCATAAATATGACAACACAATGCAGGCAAGGATGGACGGAGGAATAAGGAAGAGCACACTGAGAGCTGCAGGAAGTGCAGGAGTGAAGATGTTTCAGCTGCAGGAGTGCTGACATTCAAGTTCACACGGTCTCTGTAATTCATATAATTCACCCAACAGCAGATCTGAGAAGAGCAGTAACCTCCTACAGAGTGGGTGTGCAATACACATGCCTTTCCAAGGCTGCATGGCAAAGACTGAGTATTAAGAATGTGGATGAGGTAGAGAGGGGAAAAGAAAACAGAGATAATTAGAATCTTACCACAGGGAAAAAAAAAAACCAACAACAAACCAAACACCAAAATATCTGTGGACGTTCTCCCAACTTAGTTTTTGAAATACTAGGTTAAAGAGTAACTGAGGAAGCTGCTCTTGGAATGTTGTCTTAGTGGTTTATTCATACCATTTGTCCAGCTCTTAGTTATGATGGTCTCTCATTGATCCTGACATGCACTTTCAAAAAATAGCACGGCACAAATCTCCTTCAGATTCCTCCTGGAAAATTCTCTCTCCTGAAACACCCCTTTGTAGCTGGATGCTGCTCACTGTACCAGCCATGGTGGCTGCTTTTGCTGTCAGTTTGTCCCCACCTCCCCACTTCGTTTGCTGCATTCACCTGCTGACTTTTACTGTACACCGAGATGATGATGTGGTGGCAGCAGGTGCCTTTTCAAAGGGAGAAGAGGCCCTTGCACAACAGCAGCGCTGAAGCCCCTGCAGTAAACGGCATTCGCAGGTAACAGCATTGCATTCCAACAAAACACCCTTGGAGTCCCTGGGATACCATTATGACAGGGTCATGGGGATGTCAGGCTGGCTGCTCCAAGGGGAGTCACGCTGGAACACGCTGGAGCATGACCTCCTGCGATGAACTGACTGGCCTGTGACGGGAGAGTGCGGGTGGTGTCCACCTGCACTTCAGTACAGCCTTTTCCACTGCCTCCCAGAAGAACCTCACAGGACCTTTGTCTGAGACTGAGACAAGCTGCTTCTGGTCAGCCTGGAGAACAGAAGGCTTGGTGGAGGTGTCTTACCAACCTGAAAGGAGGGTGCAAAGAAGATGAAGCCAGACGCTTTCCAGCAGTGACAGGGCAAAAGCCAATGGGCACAAATTGGAACAAGGGTTTCCCTCTGAGTACCAGGGAACATTTTTTCAGTGAGGGTGATCAAGTGCTGGTACAGGTTGCCCAGAGAGGTTGCGGAGCCTCCATCCTTGGAGACAGTAAAGAAATGTCTGGAAGTCATCCTGGGTAAGTGGCTTCCAGGTGTTCTGGTTGTTAAGGCGATTCGACAAGATGTCCTTCAGAGATCCCTTCCAACCTCAACCAGTCTGTGTTTCTGTGAAGGTGTCCCAAACTTGCATGGAAATTGAGAAGGTTATTCAACCATGCTTTGAAATTTCAGGAAGTGAAATTCAACCGGAAGTCAAACTTAAGCATACCTGAGGGAAACACTTCCTCAGGCTCAGCTTCTGCATTTCTGTTAAGGCCATTAAACCCACACCCTGGGTGGTGGGAATCAGTGTGGTAGTGGAGAAGGTCTTGGGTGGGTTGTTTCTACCATTCACTGCACCTGAAGGAGATGACTGAGAAGAGCAGACATACCTTGGTGTTGTCCCTGTCATGAGGGGGGTGGCCACACTCCTGTCCAGGAGGGAGATGACTGGAGGTGCTGGGGAGGGGGCGTGAGAGGGTGCAAGGTGTG
>VYXB01010334.1:76179-119653 GCA_013397135.1 Pachyramphus minor
GGGTGCTGTGGCACTGGCCGTGAGGGGGGGCGGGGGCGCGGCGCTGCCCCCCCGCCCGGCTGTGCCCGCCCGGGCCCGAGGGCGGTGCCGGGGGAGGCGCTCGATGTCCCGGTGTTCCCGAAGGTCCCGCCGTCGCTCGCTCACGGTGTTGCGCGAGGAGCGGCCGCTCCGTTCCGACAGCAGGTAACGGCGCTGCCCCGGCGGCGCGGGGGGATGGCGGGGTACGGCTTTTGACAGCTGTTTTGTAGCCATTTTAATAGCATTTATTTAGTCTTTATCGTGTTTGTGGTGTTACAGCGTGCGCTGCCACTTCTCCGCAAGTAGTTTCCTTGCTTTTCCGCGGTTGTCCCTCAGGGAATCGTTTGGAGCCCTCGGGTTACAAGTTGCCGTGGCAGCTTCGGGATGGTGGTGGTGGACTAGTTTTGGCAGCGTTGGAACGGTATTTGTTTTGTAAATCAAAAGTTATTCGTATGTGCTGAATTTCAACTAGGGAAAGAGTTTTTGCTACTCCAAAGAGAATTTGCCAGAGTTAAAGTGGATGCGAAGAGTCACAGAAATATTTAGATGCTTATGCTCTTTAAGGCTGTAAGCAAGTCTCTTTTCAGAGATAAGAATCGATGGCAATTTTACTGGAATGATTCTAGACTCTCTAAACACAACTGTGAGGGCTTGATTAACTCTAAGGGTGCTGAGACACGACAGAAAATCTGGCTTTCGCATTAAAAAAGTGAGGAGCACTTTGCAAGAACTCCTTCATTCATATCATGCATTTGTGAAGCTGTTGGTTATTTTTATATTTGTCTATACATTTTAACATTGATGTGCTCCTTCTCCCCTCAGTGTTGTAATTATTTTGACTGTTAGATTCAAAAACATGTTTTCATACTATACCCTGTGCTACTTTGTCTCAGAGCACTTTCCAGGACAATACTACTTTTTGAAAATAAAATTCAGCTCTTCCTAAACAGAAGGAGCATTGCAGGAACATTGTACAAGGACAACAGGAATTTCTGGGTTATCTGAAAGACCAGTCCATGATTCAGTATCACACACTGGGTTGCATAGTTCCTCATTCCTTAAGCTACTTTAAAACTTTAAATTGCTTTTAAAGTTTACCTTCACAGGTGAGAAGCGACTGTTTCCTTTTAGAAACACATGGTGTCGTTCTGACACTGCAGTTAATTACATTTAGGAATGTTTTACCATTGCAATCTGCTGAGGACCCATTTGTGATGTATTATCACAGAAATTACTCTTTTAGGGGTTCTGCTTGGACTGTGGTGTTTCACTTGAGCTGTGAGATTTTTGAGTTTTTTTTGGACAACCTCAAGTTTTGAGGTTGTACCCAGTCCAGGTGTGGCACATGTATTCACAGAGTCAGTGTGCGTCCTGTGAAAGTCTAGATGCACTTTGTTCCCACAGTGACAAATTCAGGATGACACAGCCCTAGGCGCTCTCCTGTGATTAACAGATTCTCCAGATGAAGTCGTGGTTGTCATCCAGCACTCAGGAACATGCTCTGCATCGTATTGTTCCCATTGTGAATCTGTCACACTTCCTATTGTTCATACAGTGTCTGGTTCTGAAGGGTTTGTAGATTTTTGTTCCCCATTTCATGTATATTTTTGCACTTTTCTCTGCACAGAGACGTCTCAGGCTTTCTCCAGGCAGGTTCGTACCTGGCAACGCCATCTAGTCCTAACTCTCAAACTTCAGCTGTTGTGTTAGGTCAGCCTTACACTGTCCTCACTCACATCAACAGTCCTGGTAAAGTCCACGGAAACAGCGAATTTACGCAACAGGAGGCATTAGATGAGATGTCAGAAAAACAGCCTCACCTTCATTACTGACCTGCTGCATGACCTCAGGTAGCATTATTCTCTTTCCATGCCTGTTTAACATTCAATGTTCTTTTGGCCATAAAAGGTATCTCTATAAATGAAATGGCTCTTCCTATGTAAGAAGAGCTGTGTGCCATTGCGTAAGTAATGCAAGCAGTTAAGTGTCAGAAGAGCTTTAGATAAATAGGAAAGAAATGTAAAAAACATGAAGGACTTCCAGGTAAGTAAAAACCAAGGGAGAACACAATCCAAATTCCATCATGTCTGCTATCTACAAGATATTTCTCTGCATTTTTTTTCTGGAAATCTAAGTGCACAAATTGATCAGATACTTTTAGAAAAGACTTTATATAAATCTTGCATATGTTACTTGTCAAAAGTACACATAAAAATCGTAACAATGATTTGTGATTCAATGAAAGCTGAGATAGACAGTACTGAATCCTGTAATTTCAGTATAATGGAGTGAATCCTTAAAGTAATTTCAGTGCAATTACCTTGAAAAAAATGTTTTATCAAGACAGAGAGGGAAAAGCCCAACCACCAGTCAAAGTCAGATTTTCTCCCCAGATTTCCAGGGGAAAGTTTTGCTTGTTGGACTTTTGGAACAAAATACATTGAGATAATATTTTGATTTTTGAATTCAAAGTAAAACAGAATGAACTTACTGCTCTTCATTTAATCAGCAAAATTTTACTAGTACTTTCAGTGATGAATAAAAATGAATCTCTGTTAATTTCCTTTGCAGTTAAACATATTTATTTCTCTAGAAATACACTGTAAATAAATAAATGTCATTTTCATATCCATGTCTAACTTTGTATTGGAATTACTCTGCCAGTTGTTAAATACTGATTTTTTGTTTTTTCTCTAAAGGTTTTCCCTACACACTGGTAAGCAAGCACATGTAAGAAGTGTTAGTTGTATGTGTGCAGGTATACATTCATACAAGGCCTTTTGTTATTTGTGCCACAGAAGGTTCTTAATTTTTTTGTATGAAATCTCCTGATTTACTTTCATGCTGTCAAATGTTTCTTTTGTTGTAGAGCTGATACTGTCTGCTCAGGCAGAGGATCGTGTAAAAGACTTTCAGAAATAAAAAGGTGACAGCCATGCTCTAACCTCCTATAAATGTTGTATTTATATTCAAATATTTCTTAAAGTTTTTAATATATTTCTTGAAGTCTAGAGGGTGAGAACACCTTTCTTTTCTTCTTCCTACTCTTTTCTCAAAATATGATAGTGTTTGCAGAAGCAATTTGTGCAGTTAAACCTCTTTTTTTTTTTNGCAGATCTTTTTTGCAGCCCCTAGGAGGGTGTAGGTGAGATGAGCAGGATGATGGAGGCGGTGGAGGTGCCGCCAGAGGGGTATTCCCTGATCAAAGCCGTGTACCAGAGACGCCTCCGCCTCACCAGGCTGCTGATCGATGGAGGTGCCTACGTCAATGAGAGCAACAGCAGAGGGGAGACCCCCCTCATGGTCGCTTGTATGACTGAACACGTGGACTTGCAGAGTGCCAGCAAGGCCAAGATGGTTAAGTACCTGCTGGACAACAAGGCTGATCCGAACATCCAGGACAAATCTGGGAAGACAGCCCTGATGCATGCATGCCTGGGCAGAGCAGGTCCAGAGGTGGTGTCTCTGCTGCTCATGAGTGGGGCTGACCCAAGCCTGCCCGACCACTCCAACTGCTCTGCTCTTGTCTATGCAATAAACTCTGCAGACAGAGAGACCCTGGAGGTTCTGCTCAATGCCTGTAAGGCGCGAGGGAAAGAGGTGATCATCATCACCATGGACAAATCCACGTCGGGGAGGCAGGAAACCAGGCAGTACCTGAACATGCCTCCCCCAGAGCTCGGGGAATGCCAGTACCCAACTGCCTGCACCTCTCCGTCAGAAATAGAACCCAGTGAGACTCCAGAGGGACCATTCAGCTTCAGAGAGCTGTATCCTCCACGGGAGGGGGGCAGCTTATCTCAAACAGGGTCACTGACGATGAAACCCAGCCCGACACAGGCACGGTTCAAGCTGACGCATGTGCAGCAGCTGGAGTGTGAGCCTTGGATAAAGTGCTGCCCACCAGTGTTTCACCAGAGGAAAATTGCTTCCTCACAGGAACTTGAGAGTATCACTCCAACAGAAAAGCTCTCTTGTAAAGTCAGTGGCCTTGGCTTATCAAAGAGAGTCAACACCAGTCCCCAGAGTATTGACAGGAAAGACACTGCCCATGTATTCAAAACCTCTGATGAAACTGGGTCCAGGAAACCACTACCTGAAAAGATAAACTATCAGACTCCTTTTGTTGAAGAGAAACATAACCCAAGTATGATTCCCATGGGTCAGAGCGTCAGTTTGGGACAAATCAGCTTAATTTCAAACCTCAGTGGTTTTTTCAGGAACAAAAATGCAAAAACAGATCATGACAGTTCTGATTCTCAGTTAGTAGCTAGTTTAAGTCCTGCTGCTGCAGAAGACAGTAAATCAGCAATAGGAAAGAAAGAGATTATTTCTCCGTCTCACTCATTGTTACCAAGTTCCAGAGAATTTCTGGAGAATATGCCTCCTGTTACTGTGAAAGGCAGAAATCAGGCTTTCCCAGAAGGACAAGGGTCAGGAGCCTTAGCGTTGGATCAGACAAGGCCAGGTTTTCTGCCACCCCTGAATGTGAACCCTCGCCCCCCAGTTCCAGAGATCACTGTCATAAACACAGTTTCTGGGATGATTTCTTGTGGGCAAACACAGTTAGGGCCAGCAGCACCTGCTTTTCCTAGGATGACCAAAAACACCAATCTGCTGCGCAGAAGGCCATATGAGCAGATTACAGTCTGAGCACATTAAGCAATTACTGAATCTTTAACAGGGGATAAGGGGCTACAAACTCTTTGATATGTAAATACTCACTGCACTACCTGATCGTAATGGTGCATATCACAAAGTAGAGCAGGTCTGTGATGTAAAGCTTTGTGCCTTGGGATGAGTTGAACAGCTTAAAGACTACATGAAAAGACATAATGAATGAGGCTGCTTTCCACAAACTGAGGAATATTTGTTTTCCTGGTTTCCAAAGATTTTCAACTTACCTGTGATGGACTGAAACCACACCACCTCTTAAGCACTGCAGTTGTAACTGTAGGTTGTAAATATGACTCCTAGATTTTCCCTAACATGTACTCTTTTTGCACCCACAGAGGTCATACACATGGAGTTTGAGAACCTGGAACAGTTGATTGTGATGCTGGACACCAGCCTGACTGTCCAGGTTGTACAATACCCAAAAAACTCAGACACGTCAGTGTGCAGGGGCAGGTGTACGCAGACAGTGTCTCCTGCCTCTCTGACTTCACTCCATATAAACAGACAATAAAACTCTCATTGTGGAGTGTGCTTCCCAGGGAATTCCAGCTAAACACTGGGAGTGCGTTTCAGGTGCCTGGCCGGCCCTGGGGCAGGTGGTGCACAGCTCTGGGGTGCTACAGGCCAGCACAGAAAACCTGGCAGCTCTGTCTGGAGCCCACACAGAGCACAACAAGCCCTGAGTGTAACACAAACTGCTCACACTGCCAACAAGGCGTCTCAGCCACCTTGGGCTTCTCAAGCTTCTGGCCTGCTGGAATCTGCTACTCTCAGAAGATGAAGGGTGGGGGAGGCAGAGCCTGTGTCTAAACAAGGATTTGTCACTGTCTGCAGCTCTGGACTCCCCCCAGAAAACAGACCTCCAGGTCATGTAGGAGCTGTTTGTCCCCAGTCACAGCCCTTTTCACCAGGGTACAGGTGGTGGGGCACATCGAGTGTTCTTCAGCAAGGGCACTTCACACACAGGCTTGGGAGCAGAGTAAAGTTCTGTCCTCCTGCTCAGACAGACCTAAGAAAAGACAATCCAGGGGTGGGGAGGCCTTGGCATAAGCTGCCCAGAATATCCATCCCTGGGAGTGTCCAAGGCCAGGCTGGACAGTGTTCAGAGCAATCTGGTCTAGTGGAAGGTGTCCCTGCCCATGGCGGGGGGTTGGAATGAAATGGGCTTTAATGCCCCTTCCAACTCAAACCATTCTGTGGTTCTAACTACAAAACTCACCTGGGAGATGGAAATCCACATTTTGCCTAGTTTGAAGCAGAGGACTGAATATCTTAGTGTTAGAAAACACTCCTCTGCAGACTCCAAGCTACTCTGTATTTTTTATCATCTCTATCTAAAAATCCATCTTTCTTTGCTTTCCTTTAGTGTTCTACAATTCCAAATATTGCTCTGTCTTTGTGTGCGTCCCATAGCTACTGGATTGCATTTAGCATTTTAGATCTCATCTTCTAAATATTGAGAAAAAGTGAACGTGTTCTATGTTGTCATAGTTTAGGAAAGTAGTTGTATTGAAACTGTGTCTGTGTAATCTGAGTTTCAGTATACTGAAATACTTTTTTTCTGAAAATGCTCAGTCAGTACTATGTCTGCTTGCAGCTTCAGTCGAAGTTCACCAAATCAGACATTGCCTAACAAATAACTGTGATGTTATTTAGCTTTGCACTTAGTGTTTGATAATTTAAAGGGGATGATAAACATAAAACAATTTAAAGGGGATGATAAAAACAATTTAAAGGGGATGATAAAGATAAAACAATTCAAAGGGGATGATAAACACACTCTATGTAAATATCTATTTTTGGAGTATTTGTTGCCATTCAGGTTCTGCCTTTTCCTTCAGTTGTTGCTGGATCAGCCCTTGTGTACACCAGACAGAAACAGGGATTACGTGGAAATCTTTTTATGGCAGAGAAATTACATGGAACAGAGTATTATCAGTATTAACCGGGTACAAATTGGTCCCTGCACACAATATACTTTTCAAATGTTTTCATGGCATTAAAAACGGAAATGGCAGTTTGCCATCTCTTCATTTCATAATGAAGTTAAATATTTGCAATCGAAAACAGATCTTTAAAAACATGCAAGTTCTTTTTTAGAAGAAATCTACCATCACAGGTGTTCTAATTGGTATCTTTGCTGAGGGTATAAAGCCCAATTGATGCTGTTTTGATTTTAAAATTAATTATGTATATGAGACTATCCCTCCCTTAACTGAAAGAGTAATTTTTCTACAAAATACTTGGACAACGGAGGAAAATGGCAAGTGTCTTGAAAAGGGAAGTTTTTCAATAGTGTTACCAGTATTTTGTGATTAATTGTGGTGCAGAAATAATGTGAAGGGTTAATATTACTGTTTGTTTTTGCATTATTGTTACAAGTGACCTTCAAAGAAAAAAAGCTTTGTTCTCTTGATGTTGTTACAATGAATAAATAAAAGTTTTTTTTCCCCCACCAGGGGAACATGGAAATAAGCACATGCTTTTATTCACCACTCAGTAGATGATGAGTCACTGCCAAAGGTACTCACTCACTCAAAAGCGTTTCTCAGGCTGCCTCTATGCAAGAAAATAGGAACAGTTACTTATATTTAATCCAATGTAGCACAGTTTGTGCAAAGTATGGTTGAGAGAGGCTCTCTCCACCTGCCAGAAGCTTCCTGTGGTTCCACTCGTGGAGATGCTCTTGTGCTATCTTTGAAGCCCTTAATCCATGACATTTCCCAGCCACCCCTAATGTTCTTTTCAGTGAAGAACGGTCAGCACAACTGGAGTTTCTAATGTTAGAACCTCTCACCTTCTGAGGCACCCGAGATAAAAAACAACAGACCTTTCAAGTTCCCTTTTTGCCTCTGGGCACAGAAAACACTACAGGCTGAGAGCCTCCCCGTGCTGCTGTTGAATGTTGTGGTTTCCCATCTCACCTGCTGGTGAGAAAGCAGCGAAACCCATCTGCTCTTATTCTCAGTCATTGTCACATCACAGTCATAAAGCCCTTCAACATGGAAATTATACACAATGGCAGTGGTACTGACGTGATTAGGGTCCCCGTGGATGTCAGTGACAGCTCCACTCAGGCACATCACTGATTAGAAAATGGATTTTAAACCCACATGGTAAGTTTAGAAAGGTGAAAAACTTTTAACTTGTAGTTCGCATTTTCTCTGCGAAATGCTGTGAAACTGTACAATGAAAGTAACTTCTAAGCAAAGAGTGGCAGCCTCTCAAAAGGCAGAGGTTATATGAAAACTCCCATTATTTTGGTTTGAGAGATTTAAGAACAGTAAGTCACTACGCAAAAATGCCATAAAACAGTTTTCAAGGTTGTGGTTAAGGTACAATGTTTAAAGTACAGTTTTCAAAATACCCTTCCCTGCACATTTAATTTGGCTTTGCTCTTAAGGAGCAATTGCTTTGTTTTGATCTTTGTCTTTTACAATTACACAGCATTTCCAAAAGAATATTGCCATAATTTGATGCAGCTACACAAGAAAAATAGTAAACAAAAGCAGTCATTAAAATCCCTCTTTTTCCTCATCAATCCTGAGTAAGACCTTCATCTCTGTGCATCTGATATGAAACTCAACTAATTAATTTTCCAACTAAACCCAGGCATTTATAACTAAATAGATTCTTACATTTTCAACCTAAAGTAACTGGCACTGGAGTATCTTCAAGGAGATCAGGTTTCATAAGGAAACACCTTAAGAAAGTTCAGGTGTTTTCTCAGAGCAAAAGGGATAAAATTCCAATTTTCATCACTAATTGTTCTGATAAAACACAATATTTTGAAAGACAATATGTCTTTTAGTCCTATACACAAGATAACCTTTTTTAAAACCACATATATATGCAAAATTCCTATTTCTCAGAGGTCACCTGCTACCTGAGACAGGCGTTTCCTGGCTGATGATGCACAACGGTTACAGATTTGATGTCAGTCCACGACTTTTGTCCCAAGCAGAACCCCCAACTTTCTGTTCAGCCATTTAAAAATCATGCTAAGATTTTACACTGAATACCAAAGATTTTTTTTTTTCTAATTGTACAAAGGCCAGTTTATTCTTCAAATTCCTGAAATCCAGACACAGAACCATGTCAAGGAACTGTAATTAATTCTGTATTTTTCCCCAAAGGCATCAGCAATTTTGAACAATTCCATGAACATTTCACAGATGGAGTGAGTTACAACCTTCTCTCTCAAAAATGAGTCCATTGTAAAGTATAAACCTGACCTGTATTTTAAAAACACGATAACGGGAACACCTTTTAAAACACACACTTTAATTCTGCTTGGACAGATCCCCACTGAGATTATGAATCTCTGAATGCAATTTTTTTCTGTACAATTATGAGAGAAATCACAGCCAGGAAGTGGAAGCAACTATGACAGAAGGATCATGAGAAAATTCAAGGGAATTAAGCCAAAGTAACATGATATTAAAACCCAATATAGAATTGCCCCAAAAATTTAGATGTTCACACTTCAGAAGATCATAAAGTATGATACTTGGAATTTTACTGGAAGCAAACAGACACTGCTGCAACAAAAAAATGAGCAAACTGAAAAATAAATGTCAGTGAGCATCAAAATGCAACAACACTGGTTTTCGATTATAATTTCAATAAAATAAATTTGTGATAGAAAAATTATCTAATTAATATAAGCTTATGGATAAAAAATGTTTCTTTAAAAAATTGTCCAAACACTTCCTAATACTCCTTATTATATTAGTAGCTTTACCCTTATGATTTATATATTACCCTTATTAAAATACTCTTTGAAAATTGAAATTTTTAATCAAGAAACTTTAGAACACTGCAATCTATGGAAAAGCCCCCCTGACTCTAGGATTTAGTGCAGGGTACAATTCACAATACTCCAATAGGTTCTCCGTAACCTTTAAAAAAAAACCAAACACCAATGATTTTTACTTCCCCAATACTGTAATTTTTTTTTTTTTCTTAAAGGACAAGACCATTCAACAACCAAGTTATTAAATAAGTTATAAAGACTCTCAGTGTAATTTCAGCTTTAATTTGATGGTTTGAATTGAAAAAAAAGGATGGGTTTTGTTGGGGGGTTTTTGGTTTTTCGAATGAATGCTGAAGAGGGAGATGGGGAGAACATTGGATGGAGTAACACATTTGAAAAATGTGCCTTTGGGGGCATTTTATTTGATTCCACAGTACATTTAAACAACCAGCACACAGCCTGTGCGTTGCTCCCATTGCTTCTGTGTCATGGCAGGACACAGCTGGGTCACTGTGCAAGACATGGTGACATCTCTTTTCCGTGCCATGTTATTTTATCTGTTTACTGAGGTCCCTCAAATTCACAGAGAAACACAAAGCTTAAAGTGCACTTGCAGTAAATTACAAATGTTTGTATAATACAAGAAACAGATCCCTGGCAGAAAGGAAAAAAAGAAAAAAAAAAGACAGCTACAGCTAAAACAACAGAGACCTGCTCTCCCACCAGAATAAAACCTAGCTTCCTCTCACCATTACTGTCTCACTGAAGCCTCACTAGTAAATCATTTCATTTTAGGAGAGCATTTGAATAAACACAGACTAATAAATTCAAATGAATTTATTTATGTGCAACTCAGACCAGACTGACATAAACAACTTCACAGGGAACTAGCAGAGATCTGTGGGTAAAGAATACATACAGAAATTTAGATATGTAGGAAAATCCATACAGAAATTCACCACACAAACTCTTCTGTCTTCACAACAATGCTTCATAGAACGAATTCCTAGCATTTGTTTAATCTAGTTTTACATGTCTTACATTAATGTTGCCTAAATCAATTTTCCTGGCAATCCAGGTCATGTCTTCTTTTAATTTCATCTGAATATCCCTGTTTATTCACATCCATAGATATTACTCAGAGATATTTCTTCCTTAAAAGTACTTCTAGCAATTGCTGATGTTTTTTATTCAATAGTTTACTGAGTTTTAACAAACCCCAGTACTTCAGGTTGGAACTGGTCAGTGGGAAAAAGGTATCTAAATAACAGAAAAGTCTGTCTGTATAGACCCAAAAAGGCCTAAACACTGAAAGATGAAATCCCTTAGGTCAGTGAATGTAAATGCCTGCAACAAACTACAGCTGAAAAATAAATACTTTCTCTGAACTCATTAAAGGAATCACAGTTGCAAGCCTGACCCTTTAGTGTTTATGGCCACTCACTTTGCCTGGTGGAGTAAATTAAATGAAGTACTTTGTTTAACTATTCCAAGTACAGCCAGAAAGTCTCTTCCTTATATGGAAAAATTTTTGCTAATTTTACCCACATATACCTTAGTAGGTAACAAAAATGAGGAAGGCTCTACCCCTCAATAACACAGGACAATTATTAGATGGAGCTGTCAAAGGAGCCATAGGTAACAGCAGGTAGTCTTGAATTTTAGTGACTAATCACCATCTTTCAAAAAAATTTAGGATTAGGAAATGTAACTAATTTTTCTATCACAGCTGTACCAAGGCTATGTAAGAACCAAAACCTGCTGTAATTAACTACAGTACTAACAGCCTGTGAAGTGTTCAACATCCAAATCAATCCAATTCCCACAGGAATCATGTGAGAGGAATGGGAACAGGAGGACAAGAAGACATGGCAATCCCTGTTCAGGGCATCAGCTTTTACCCAGAAATCAAAACCTCCTCTGTCAGTGTGGAAGAAAGCTTTGGTTTTGTTTGTATCATTTGTAATGTCTGGCAGACGCAACAACACACAGCTGGTGCCTCAGTCTGGGTGAATTCTGAGGGCTGTAGAAGCAAAAGGGGCAAAACAAATGGTTTAAATGAAGCAGGTCAGGCTCTTCCTGCAGTGGTCAGCAGGGTTTTGGCTTTTCTCAGATGGAACTTCCACTTGTGAAAATTTGTGAGGTCCTGTCAGTTAAAAGGATGCACAAAAATCAGGACAACAAAGAAAATACCTATGATCATAGAAATGAGCTGGTTTTGCTGCAATCACTGATCTCCCTGCAGCTCCTTGGCTCTCTGGCTGCCAGAGCCACGGCAGTTCTGAGATTCCAAGCCCTCGAGAGAGGCACCAGCACAGCTCAGCTCTCTGACTGTGCCCAACATGCTCCTCACTGGGACCTCTCCCAGTGCTCAGGGCTGGGTTGGGATCACCCCCAGGGCCTTCCCAGCCCCTCCTGCAGTCCCCTTCCCTCTCCAACCCAGCTCTGATGTGGTGGCACAGTGACCACAGGGTACAGAATCCCACCAGGGATACAGAGCACCAGCTCAGTACAAACAGCCCTTCTCCCCTCCAGGGATGTGGAGCCCCCAGGATCCCACACAGGGAGAAGGGAACACTGAAGAAGGCACTGGATTTCTGTTTGAGAAGCCTTTCCCCCAGTGTTGTACAAAATCTCCTCCAGTAACCAGAAGTGTGGTCAATATGGTTGCTCTGGCAAGGAAAATGTATTTCTCTGAACAAGAAATCCTCACATTTAAAGGAAATTACAATATAAAGCATTGTAATGTCAGGCATTGCCTGCTTTTCATTTACTATTCTATTCCGATGGCTTTTTTGAATTCAGAATTTTGTGGCTCGAAAATGTCATAATAAACCCTACTTTTATCAAAGTTTTCTCGGATGGAAAGCAAATCCTCTACAGAATATATGTCGTCCTTTCCTGTCCAAACAGTGAGGCTGTACCTACATGCAAAAAAAAGGGAAAAAAGAAAAAGAGAAAAAAAGAGTATGTTAAGAAATAGCACATAAATTAGAAAGACATTGCACTAACAAGCTCCTAAAAATATTCACAATGATGATCTCTCAATTTTAGAAATGTAATTAAATACCAAAAACTGCAACTCCTGGAACAATTTATCTGCAATTTATCTGTGTGAGCGTTCTGCCAAAACAAGCAAGTAGTTAAAAAATCTTGGGCAGATATACAGCAAAGAAACTACTAGGCTGACCATTTAAGGGTTGACAAAGTAATCAATAGTCACAGGCTGAACTGCAGAACAGGAAACAGGATGCAATCCCAAACGTGGGTGATTGTCACGCTCTGTTCTGTTACCTCACTGAATTGTCATTAATCACATATAACTTTTCAGAAAACCTGAAAATCACCACAGTATCAATCACAGTTAAAAGCATTACTCTCCACAATCTCCTCATGACATATACCTAATTTCCCCCTTTGTTTAATAAAACCATATTAATTTAAAATATGGGTAAATCAGAATTTAGTTGTATGTCAGCAAAACTAGCTCAGGAACTTCTGTCTTCTAATCATGCCACTAAAAAAATCATGACTTATTCTGAGATGAAAGAGAAAATCCTAATATTTCAGTGGGAATACTGCTTGTATCCAATGTGGATATATTTGAGACTGGCACAACTCATAAGACATATTCTTAATGCAGTAATATTCTGAAATTAATTCTTAATTTAACAGGTGTGTTTATAACAGGACAGGTGGGAATGCAAGCCCCCAGACCAACCTGTCTGACTGCTGGATCAGCCAGCGGAGAGCAGGGAGGGAGCGCGGCACTAGCACGGCCCTGACTGGGAATGTCACGGGCTGGGACAGGGCTTGGCACAGCTGAGACATCTCCTCCACCATCCCCCACTCGTACCCTGCAGGGAACAACACTGGATTGAAAGAACCCTTCACAAACAACCCCAACCCCACCCAGAACTCGACAGAGTGATTCAGCTGTGACGCAAAATGAGCAAAGTTGGGGACTGGCGAAAATCGTGGAATTCTGAAATTTCCAGATAATTCTAAGCAAAAATAATCCCAGAGGAGAAATGCAATATTAACATGAGAAAATAAACTGATTACTAAAACCTTCCTCTGCAGTAGCTAAACTGTTCTTTCACATACAGCTACAGAATGTGATGCGTTTAAATTTGCTGCCACTGACTCTGGTATGGACTAGTCTGACATTGACAGGGATCCTGTAGAAACAAAAACAGGAAGGAAAAATTAGGGAAAAGATTTGAATGAATCCCATAGGACTCAGTTATACACAAACAAAGCACACAAAACATTCTGTGCTTAAAAAAATGCAAACATCAAGCAATCTAAAACACTCAAACTGCCTCTGCTGAGATTTTTACATGCACTGCATCTACTTAAAATACAATTTAACTGTTCTTTTGTTTCCACAGGTTATGAAAATCTTATAAACAACAGTTAAATTTTTTTTCCAATTACTCATATGCAATGTGTGACTAGAAAGAATAAAAAAGCACCAAATATTTTAAAAATAGTATTGTTGGACAAACAGTAACTTTTAGTTGAAATCAGTCAAATGAGCTGTTTTTCCCTAAGTCTTACAGTATACCTCTAATTAGTATTACCATGAACTGAAACTCAGAATGGAGAGAACAATAAATTAATTTTAAAATGTTACTCAGTATTTCCAATGCATATTTCCACCAACTTTTTCCTGTGCTGAAAATATTTGAGAGAAAGCACTGAACAGTTTAATAAAATTACTGTGTATCATACAACAAAATACTAAATCTTGCTGAAGAGTAATCAGCAATTGGAACAGTGTTTAATTCACTTGGTGGCCACAGACAATACTAGTGGGGATCCTGCTGATCATAATGAGAATTACAAGAGGAATCCTGTGAAAAGGACCCAAAAATAATGAAAACTGGAAAATTCACTGCAAAAATTCAATTATTCAACAGAAATGAAGACAAGGTTAACTAACAATTTGATTTCAGTGATCAAAAGAAGCATAGACAGGGTTTTAAATTTCTGGATAGTCTGTTTTTCCTCAGGAAACCTGCCAGAATCCCAATTACCAAACCAATCCTCCAAGGATTCAGGGAGAGACCTACCTGAAACCGGGGCTAAGGAGTTTGACTCCCAAAATTCCTCAGTGTGTGAGAATGAGTTGAAGAACAAAAGAGTTTATTTTAACAATAAAAAGACCAGACTTTCACACAGCCCAGTTGCCAGTCCAACACTGAGGTAACTGCAGGATTGCACTGCATCCCACACACCAGCAAAGGAAACCATTCTTATGTCGTTCATTATGAGTTTCAAACAGAGTATGTTGAAGAGCTTGTGTCGAGTCAATTAAGAGACAAATATGAAGAAAAGCAGACATGCAGGCTGAGGCCTGGCTAGAGCTGTGTACCTTGCCCGTGGTGGTGGCCATGCCAGCCTGTGGTCCAGCCCAGGGACAGGGTGACATCAGGGAAGGCTGAGGTGACAGTGCTGAGGATGCTCTGGGCGTTCAGCGCCGGGCAGCTCCCGCCAGGCCCCACCAGGATGTCCCCGTTGATCCATACGGGTCTCCTCAGATGCTGCTTCATCTGTCCCAGCAGCTCCAGAGATGGTCCCACAGCATCCAGGCTGCGCAGGAGCACAGAGGAAATCAGGGAAGGCACAGCACCGACAGAATGGGTGCATAACTGAACCGTCCTGCTCAGACAGTGAGTGACCTGACAACCCTCTGCCAGCAGGGGACTTGTCCTGCACCTGTCAGACCCCTGTTCTGCCACCCCTCTGCTCCCAGAACCTCCTGGCATCACCTCACAGCCCCCCAAACTTGTCACCTCTTCATCTTGGGTGCTTGAGAAGGGTATTAACAAAGAAAGCCACTGCAGGCTCCAACACTTCTGAAAGAAATGAAGAAGACCTGAAAGCCACAGATACTGTAGATATATTTATTTTATTTATATATATTCCTGTGGTTTATATCCAAGGGTGAAAGTAATCTCTTCCAACCTTAGGCACACTCAGTGTCACAAAGGTTTTATCACTATTTCGGATCCAGACTGAAAGTTATCTTCACACCTGTGCAAGCTGATGCACCCATGCCAGGAGAATAAAAAACCCCACACTGAACATTTTCAGGCAACTAAAAGAGGGAAAGGACACCCATTTGAGCATTTTATGCCTGGTCACGACTTTCCCTACAGTTCAAAAGTGTGGCAGCACAGAAAAGTCTGACATTCACCCTACATCTAATTATTAAATTACCAAGTATGAGTTATCATTATTTGAGCAAGCAGTGCAGTACACCTTGTAAGCATTTAACAAAATCTACAGTCATGTATTCTGACTGTTCTTTCAAATCAAAAGAAAAAGCATAAGTAGCTTTTTCTACCTCTATCCCACCAAAACTTTCAAAGTACCAGTACTGTGGAAGGGAAGGAGAGGAGAAACAGTGGGGAAAAGGAATGAGTGCCGAGAAAACCTTTTTTCTCTTACGGCACATGAATTAACACTCTATAAACCATTCAGGAATTTAAAACCATTATAGTCAGAGCTCTTATATTAGATCAGCTCTAAAGCCAACAACTGTCCCCTGAGCTGCTTGTGTTGTTTCCTCTGAAAAGTCGTTTTGTATATTTTAACTTTTGCACTGTGGCAGGAATTCCACCCAGTAATTCCAGCTGGGATGAGCTCAAGTCTTGTAGGAGAAAAATTAGTCATGGCCTGAGTTAACATGTGGGCTTCAGCATTTCTCACACTGTCTGAGGCCAGGACAGTTCACATCTGTCAAGGACAGTGAAGAGCCTTCCTTTGTACTACAAAGTATAAGATATTGTAGAGAGAAAAAAGCCCAAAGCAGCATCTCTTGAAATAAACAACAACACAGAAAAAAAACCCCAAAGCAAACATCAAATTCTGTTATCATTTGACTCCATCTGCCCTATGTAATGTATTTTTAAATACTTTTATACAATTAGACTTTTATAATGCAACATACTTTTAAAAGCTTTTTTTAAATCGTTGCAATTGGCTGTAAACTTTTCATGGAAAAACAAAAGATAGGTGGTTTTAAAATTAATTTAAACAATAATTAAAATGGAAAAAAAATCCCCAAACCCACAACAAATAAACCCAAATGCCTATTTTGCTTTCTTCTTTTCTCTGCCCAGATGGACATACACAGATTCTGTAACACTAAGTAGATTTAGCCTGCCCACATATTTTGTATTTTCAAGAACTTTTACATGAAAACAGTGACTGTGTTACACAGAACAACAGGCACAAATCACATTTTACAACTAGCTATTGGGGTTTTTTGCGCCTCTATAGCATAGTTAGGTATTGATGAACCTCTTTGTAATTTGCTGCCAAAACAGACTTTGTACATGGAAATTCAGACAAAGCTGAAGTCAGGAGCTGCAGAGGTGAATGTCTGGATATCACAGCTTATTTCCAGCTCTTATAAGGCTATCTCATAGGGGTTTCAGGTGTATTTTCCATTCCAATGAAACAGTTAATGGTTAAAATTCTGAATGAACCTCTGAAAATGTAGTTAATAAATCAGGCCAAAGATAGAAGCCTTCCAGAGGGGCACCACCATTTCCCTTTTCCCAACGGAAAAATTCTGCCCAAAATAACTAAAAAAATCATTATCTGTAGTTCAAAACGCTTTCAAAGCTTTTGTTCTTGTGAAGCATTTATTAATAGGGTCCTGCTCAGGAAGGAATGCATCACACAAAATAGCACAATAGGAAAAAGTCTGTTCAACCATCACTTGTAAAACTGTTAACCAGTAAGATTGCAAACAACATAAAAATCTTTTGGTGGAGATACCTCTTAAAATCCAGCTTGATGCCTTTATTGGTGCTGACCATCTGTGTCAGCCACTCCTGCAGTGTGATGTCACTGTCTGTGTCAGGGGGGTGAGCCAGGATCGGGTCTCCCTTCCCTCCCTCCCCACCACGGAGGAGAACATCAGCTTCTACCATGTGCACATCGCCTGTGGGGGGTAAAAATTGAAGCTCTAAGGTGCAAATCCAACAGTTTTTTTGTCTGCTTCACAGCAACAATTACTCAGCAAGTCTTCCCAAACCAGCCTGTTCACTTACTCCACACAAGCCACCCCCAGTGGGAACTGCTGTCTGTGACATGAAAGATGCATTTCGCTGGGTACCTCACTCACAAACTCTTTGGAGATTTACAAGCATATGAAAATTGGTTTTTGTAGATACATTTGGCCAAGTAATCACATGGGGGTTTTTATCAGAGAAAAAGAAAAGTGGACATCAAGCATGTGAATCCACTCTCGTTAAATTTCAAATCTTTTCCTCTCAAAACAGGGTTCCAGACAGATACTTTCAGAGTAAAGATGAGCACAGGATTTAACACTGGCAGAGACTGAGCACTCTCCTTGCCTCACTCTCAAGTCTGACCAGCCCACCTCAGCCAAAACTTTAAAAACAAATCAGCCAGCCAGAAAAATGGGAGCTGAAACACAAGACAGGCGAGTGGGAGTCTTAAGTATGCTGCAAGCTCTAGAAAACAGCTTTGTATGAGTCTAGGCAGTGCTACCAGCTTTGCAGAGATATCCAATACATACAGTTCCTTAGACTGGAATACTAATAAAAACCTAGTAATGATATTCAAGAGAAGGCACATTACATATGGAAGTACATAAATATTTCCCAAATATTCACATAAAATTCCTTGCTCCCCGTACCAGGACCTCAGGGATTTTCTCATTCTACAACTCCCTTACAGAAGGGTGAAGCCGGGGTAGGGGGGGGTCGGGTTCTGCTCCCAGGGAACAAGGGACAGGACAAAAGCAAATGGCCTCAAGCTGTGCCAGGGGAGATTTAGTTTAGGCCTTGGAAGGGGCTGCCCAGGGAGGTGGTGGAGTCCCCATCCCTGGAGATGTACAGAAGATGTAAGGATGTAGCATTTGGGGATACCGTTTATTGGGTCTGGTGGCGAACGGCCGAAGGCCGGACGCGATGGTCCTGCCGGCTTTTCCAAAAGTAATGACTGAGCAAGGCAGGAAAGGGAAAGGAGAAGGGAGAAAGGAGAAAGAGGAAAGAGGAAGGGCTAGCAGGGCCAGTCCCGCACTCACTTCGCGCGGCCGCGGCCGCCCGGGCCCTGCTGTTGGCGGCGTGGAACCAGCGCACGGCGGCCCCGTCCCGCGCTGCGATGCGCCCGGTGCGCAGGAAATGGTCCACAGGCCACTCGCTCCAGGAGCCTGCGGGGACAAGGGGCGACCCTCAGCACCGGCCGCACGGCGGGACACGGCGGCACTCTCAGCACCGCCTGGGCCCCGCTTGGGCTCCCCTACCGTGGGGCAAGGGACGGCGGAGCTCCTGTCCCCGCTCCCTACCGGCGGTTGATGGAGCCCCTGTCCCCTCTCCCCACGGGCCGAGCCCGCCCATGCCGCCGTCATCGCTCACCCGCGGCCCCGCTCGCCATGGCCCGGCCGCTCCCGCCCCGCCCGCGGGGGTTGGGCCGCTCGGCACCGCCACCGCCTCAGCGGGGCGGGACCGGGGCAAGGCAGGGCAGGGAAGGGGAGGGAAAGGAAGGGGCGGCACGTCGAGGGAAGTACCCCTGGGGCGCACAGTGTGCCTGCAAAACGAGGAGTATTTGAACGTTACTCTAAATCCGGATATTCTGTGGTGTTTGGTGTCCGTGTACTTTCCTGATCAGTAAGGAAAGAGACGTGGTCAGTGGGACAGGCAGGAGGTGCATTTCTTAGAGAAGGACATCCTGGAACTCACCAGCCGTAAGGGCGCAGTAAAGGATGTCCTCAGGACGAGAAGATACAGCCCTAAGGTGTGCCAGGGAACGTTGGACATCAGGAGGAATTTCCTCCTGGGAAGGACTGTCAGGCTGGGAAGGGGCTGCCCAGGGAGGTGGTGGAGTCCCCATCCCTGGAGGTGGCCAAGGAACGACTTAATGTGGCACTCGGTGCTCTGGGCTGGGTGACAAGGTGGAGATCAGGCAAAAGGTGGACTCGATGGTCTGGGAGGCCTTTTCCAACTTGATTCTGTGTGTAATGATGTTCATGTGTGCCTACGTACACGTGCTAACTGGTAAAATACTCAAGGTCTGTGTATCCTATGGCTGAACTGTGTTCATTATAATACTAAAACCCTCACCTACAGGCCAAAAAAGACCCAGCCCAGGTGCAGACCCTTCACCTGAGCACATACAGAAGTTGGCTGGGGTTGTGTAACTTGTATAGAAATGACTAATCAATCCTGATAGAGGGGCTATGCTTGGGAAGTTACTAACTCTGGGTTTCTGTGATGGCATAGGAAGTCCAGTTGTTGTGCTGGATTTGTGGAACACAGGGAGAACCCACAGACTGTGGAGTTCTGAAATAAATATTCAGCGTCTCTCAGGTGTGTAATTATTAGCTTGTTGCACACCAGATGACAAATTGGATTTTGTGGACAACATCAGGAGTTGCCAGAGAGCTGCAAAGACAGGACGCATCCACCTAAACCATGTCTTTCTGTTTTATTGTAAATAAGAGACAGAGATTGCAAGCACTGTAGTTGCCTTTATTGATCATTACTGAAAAGGAGTTAGTAAAGGGTAAGTGCCAACAGGCAGCTGTTGGTTTGGGTACCCCTGCAGACACCTGCGGGGTGCAGGGTGCTGGTCACAGCCACCCCGGCCCCGCCATAGCCCTGAAATGCTGCTTGGCCTGGAGGGCCCAGGGGCAGCTTGTTTTCAAGGAGGGCACGTTTTGTTCCTGCTGTGCATGGTGTGGGTCCAGCCCTGCTCCAGAAGGGCAGTGTCTCTGAAGAAGTCAGCACAAAGAAGCTGAAATGCAGCTCATGCAGAATCAGCAGATCCAGGGTAAGATCTTGAAGCCTGAACCCTTCTAGAACCAGTGTGTTAAAGCACAGGTAACAGAAGAGCAGATTAGGTTAAAGGTTAATTTACAAATTGTTTTTGATACAAAAACATAAAATATCCCCTATTAGCATCAAGAAGGCATCAAAGTTTTAATACTTTCATTACAAAATTGTACCAGCATTTCTACTGAAAACAATATAGATGTTGTATATATTTAGTTTTGGTTCTGTTCCTGATAAACAGTTTTGTGGCAGTTACCAAACCTGCATTGTGGTTCCATGAACCTCAGTACAAATCACATGCATCACAAATACATAAACAGATCTAAGTGACCCAGTATCAAAAATACATACTATGCAAGAACCTCAAGTATACTAAAAATCCCCGAATGGTTGGGGTTGGAAGAAACCTTAAAGACTTCCAACACCCATGCCATGAGCAGGGAGACCTTCTGCTAGGATCGATCTGTTCATGAAAATTCACACTTAATACATCTATTCTCCCTGAAAGTAAATGTGGCTACTAAAAGGTGGCAAAAGCAGCAGACAGGAGCAGAAAAAATATTGCAGAATTCTTGTCTGACTTATTGCTACATGTAGATTACATCAAGGCTAATCTTTTTTTTATAATCCTTGAAAGGTCAAATTGCATCAGGACTTCTAAGCCACAGTAAAGGAAAAAAAAAAAAAAAGTACTTTTTATAAAAATAGCATCCATTTAAGTTAGATAAAGCATTATAAATACAAGAAAGAAATTAGTTACTCTATAAAACATTAATTCAGAGCATATGTTTCTGAAGCACCAGCATCAATCCCCATGTTAAGGAGCTCACCCACAAAGTCTTCAACACACCTGCAGAGTTCTCCCTGCCCTGACACACGGGGCACAGAGTCAGCTACAGAGGGTCTCATGTCTGCACCTCAGAGGACAGGAGAACAGTTCTGGGCCAGCTTTGCTTCAGTGTTCAGCTCCTCTGCAGGCAGGAAGCACTTGCTGCAGAGATTACATTTAACCGTAGCAACTCGTAGTAACACCCTTATCTGAGGTTGAGGCAAGGCAGTATGGCTTGGAGTTACACTAGGAGTAGTAAATGCTACAGCTGTGTAAAGAATAACAAAACCTGCCCTCTTCTGCACCTGTATTAAGTGTAAACTTTCAGAACTTTAGCATACATTACAAACTATAATTTCTTTGTGGTAGAGTAACCAGAGAGGATCTGAAGGGGTTAAAAAAACAGTTTGAAAAGCTATTAAACATAACAAGTTTAGAAACTTTTTAGTGTTTGTGACATTACAACTTTGGTGTTCAGGTCTAGCAAATCAGTATATTGCCTGTCATCAGCCTCATCAAAACAAGTGTTCTGTAATGAAAAATATTAACTCCATTTTCAGTGGTAGAGTGGTAGGATCTGACATTCCACCGTGAATCACAGGAACCAGAGCACTGTCCAAGTCATTCAGGTAGTTCTGTGGAAGAAGATGACCTCCAGATCCAGCTAAGTATTCAACCTAGGAGGGAAACACATAAATATTGATATTAACCAACACTTTCTGTATTAACAAGACAACGCTACAAGTGCAGTATCTCAGTAAAAGAATATTTCAGCTGGCATGAAGTGAGAAACTAGTCACTAAAGCAGCCTCTTCACCTGGGGTACGGCAAAACACTTAAAACATCCAGGGAGAGATCCAGGGTCTGTGCAAGGGAAGATACTTCAGTGAAAATGGGGAGTCTGCAATATAAGTTGAAAGATTACCATATCTGAGTCAATGGAAACTCTCAGGCCTATCTTATTCATCCCGTTACTTTTCAGGGTTTTGAGGTGAGGGCAGAGAGCAGTGCTGCAGGCAGTGGCAATCTCTTTAGCAAACTGGTGAGGAACAGCACTGGAGAGTTCACTGTCCTTCACAAAATAGCAAACCTGAAACCAGAGAAAGGGTAAGAACAGTGAGCAGCCTGGTTACATCCCAAAGTAAGGAAAAAGAGTAATTCAGTGTGCACATAACACAGAACAGAACAAGATCTAGTGCTTATTGGCTGGCAAAGTACCCAAGTGTTTCAGCTATTCAACACCTCAGTGCCCGTGGGAATGCCTGGGCTATGCATTTACAGCGCTGTCAGTGCTAACAGATTTCTAGTCTTTTTCAGGGGAGAAAAATTAAAAGTATGTACACTTAAAGAGCCACAGAGAACACTCTGCCTGTCAATGTGGCTACACATCAACGCAGCCACATTTTTTAGTAGTATCAGTTAGTATAATTCACTTTACCCCTTAACTATTCAAAAAGTAGCAAAAAAGGCTCAAGAACAATGCAATTCACTAACTTCAGTGCACTTCATAACTTTTCCCTCTCTTTCGAAGTCTCTGCCTTGTGGTGGTTTTTCACTCCGAGTTCCTCCAATTGATTTTCCGTCAACTGGGCTTAATATTCTACGGAAGACAACAGTATGATTAATAATTAAAACAACATTTTATGGTTTAGACTGAGTCACTTGTATGAAATAATGTTTATCCATCCTTACAACAAAATACAATGCAGGGCTTGCATCATGAAAATACTGATGCTACAAAAAAGAAATAAATAGGGAACTAAAACCACTTAATATAAAGCCAATCTTGCAGGTTTAAGAAGCTATAAACCATTTAAGGTATGGACCACTGTCTTTCTATAAAAATACTTTAGAATAATTTCAGGAAACTAAAGGCAAAAATCTGAACACTGGAAAGAAGAATTCTCTAAGATGTTCTGCTTTGGCAGCAGATTTACCCTTTGTTTGTTTTCTCTTCATTTTCTACCCAGCAAATATCCACATATTCTTTTACATCCCCTGTATCCATTTTTCCACAGGTAATTCTGAAGTCCTTCTTGTCTCTCAATGCCTGACGTAGGCTTTCCATTGTTTCTCGTGTTATTTGTACCATTAGTCCATCTAGAACAAATCCAGTTAAAATCCCAAATTATCTACAGGAAGTGCAGCACAGCTTTTTAATAGAATCATAGCTTAAATTCTAGTGGGATCAACCCACCCCTACAGCTTATTAATAAAAGCACCAAAAGACTCGATTTACAAACTACAGTGTTAAACGTTACATGAAAGAGGAAGAAAACCTCTTTGTCAACAGAACTAAGGCTAAAACATCATTTTTGGACTAATACTAGAATTATTTTTTTTCATTTATGTGCCAATATATGTATTTCAGCAATATGGCAATAAAAATAGCTCCATAAAGGAAACATTTGCACTGACTAAAGAGAGTTAAAACTTTGTATGTTTTATAACAAGTAGCTGAACTAACGTATTTTTAATACAGCATTTTGTTTGCAACAGGTTTTCTATGAAGTTAAAAAACCTTGAAGAGTTTAGCTTACTGAGGCGTAAGTACCCAAGACTGCTGCTTTTAATTTTTTAGTAAGTTCTCTAAAGAGGAAAATACATAGGACAAAATTCTTACCTTCAACTATACTGGATTTAGCTAAAAATCCTGAAGATGTTTTTAAGGCTCCATTAAACACCACAAAACTTGCACCTGTAACTAGAAGAAGTAGGAACAAAGTTAGCACCACTTCATGTCACTAAATTTAGCCATTACTAACATTCCACTTACACTCCTTTTTAAACACATTTCAGTGTGAAACCAGAGTTGCATTTTCTTTGCAGCCTAACAATAAACTTACACTTCTGCTCTAGAAATGTGATTCTTCTCCACTAAAGCACTTACCTTTCCTAGGATGTCCCGTGGCACTGACTGCCTGTGTGTGATAGAGGCCATGCTTGTTCTGCACACACACCAGATGAGAATCTGCTTCGGTATTAAAACTTGCTCCAATGCTAATTACATGTTCATTAGAAGAATTTATCACCTTCATTATCTGTCAATACAAAATTTGTCATTATACTGACAAAGTGCACTTACTATTCAAGTAGGGTTTTTTTTGGTTTGGTTTGGTGTGTTTTTTTAAAGTCTTAAGCAAAACACCATCACCAGGAAGTATATATGAGAGAATCCCTGAAAATACTAGAAGATTTGGAAGAAACTGCTGATTTTTCAGCACTACCAGTTATCCTAAATCTCAACTCATCATTATCGGCCTTCCAGCATAGGAAGGGTGTGTGCTCAGGTAATTTATGCTCCCATCACATATTTAGGTCAGTAAAAAGTTCAGAGGGGTTTTTTTAAAGAAGAGCTCACGGTAAAGGTGTGACTGGCATTGTATGAAAAATAATGATTAAAGCAGCTTGAACTAGAAAACTAATCAATATGAGTTTACTCACCTCATTATACTTCTTTAGGGGTATTTTAATACAGCTTCTACCCATTTCCACATGAACAAAAAGGTTGTCTATGGTATGCAAAGTATACTGATAATTTCTAAGATCCTATAACAGACAAAGTATTTACATTAGGAGACAATTGGTTACTGTTTTCTATCTTTTACAACAAAAATCACCTAAAGTGATTTTTAGGACTTCTAAAAAATAATGACATTAAGAGTGATATTAACTGAGTGATCCTCTTTTTCCTACTGGGATGCACGTGACAGGTATCTTAGTTAATGTATTAACAAACTCATAGCATGAGAAGGTAGGTCTGTTTACCAGTGCGTTATTTAGATTATGGCTACTTCATACACATTAGGATTTTACTCTTTTAGGGAAGGAAAAACTTCAACACTCTCCCTCTCTGATAGAAGAGCGAAGCATGGAAGCCATCATCTAGATGAGTTTGTTTCCAGGCTCACACCCTGTCCCCCAAGCTCTAACGGGCTCACTTATAAATTGAATATACCGCATCATTTCTTAGACCTTTCTCTGACATCACCCATCATCTCATCCACCTCTGCAAAATTCTGGGTTTTTTTCCCAGAACAACAATATTAGGTATGAAATGGTCTCATTTGCCTTCACTAGCTCAGCTGAAAAAAAAGGTATAAAAAGGCTCTTTTCACCACCTGAGCCAGGCAATCAGTACTTTCCTCAATCAGCACAAGAAGGGCATTTACAAACACATCTCAGTGCACTCCAGGTTGCCATGGAACAGGCATAATTTGAGCAACAGTAAGGATGTAAATCACAGGTGCCCTTTGCCTCCATCAGTTACCATGGCCTCAGTCACTTGTGTGGTGAGAGGTTTTGTACAATCTTCAACTGATGATCTGCATCAGAGGTGCCAAAACACCATCAAGAGAATATTTTGTCATCATCTAGTGATAAAAACTTGTGACAAGGAGAATATTCCCACTGCCTGCTTCAAGCTGACACAGCTGAGAAGGGGAAGCCCAACAGAATTCCATAGAACCCCCCTTCAGCAGCAGCACAACATTAAGATTCCTCAGAATCTGAGAATGCAGTTACATATTGGTACTGTCATGTCACCAATCACGCTTGGAGCTAGCTCATGGAATTACAATGTAAGATTCCTACATTAACAAGGAACATGCTGTTTTTTAGATGGTGCATGTCCTCTAACTGGTTCCTTATGCAGTGACCTGGACACCAATGGCAGACAAAAGGCTTCAGTTCTATCTCAGCTGTGATGGCCTGGGGACTCTCGGGAGAGGATGCAGGGATTGCCTAAGTAAGATGTGCAACTCTTTCCATGGCCTTATCCTTAATGCTGTGATGAAAAGTGCTGTGACCTCTATGTAAGTATTAGAAGAGGAACACAGGCCAGAACATTCCTGGCCAGGAATACAGGCTTACTGGAAGTTTAAATGAAATTGTTTGGGTAACAGGGGAACTCCAGACTGGACTTAGTCTTATGATTTTTGCCAAAAACTCCTTTACAAAAGACAGTCAGGCCGGTTAACTGTGGTAAGTAATTCCTCCTACAGTTAGTCCACAGCATCTTTGTGTCAAGTCTTTCTTTACATTTAATATTGTCAGATTTAAGACCAGAATTCCTGCACCACAGTGATGCTTGGAAGAGAAAAATGCACCTGAACAATGATTACTACCAGCTTCAATGCAAATGTCAACATTTCTCTCAATCATTTAAAGCCATTCCTCACTATCAGAACTGATGCGTAACAATACCAGGTGAAATAAACACCTTTCCTCCAAACTCACCCTCCGCGTAAGAAAGTTTCAAGTCAAGTATGAAGAACAAAAACATTTGCTTTTTAAATTTACCAAAACCCAAGATATTTTACATAATTTAAATTACAAGAGGAAGACAATAAAACATTTACTCACAACAAGCAGTTTCATAATTGTGTGCCCGATCTCTCCAAAAAGTGGCTTCCGGTGCCTATAACTCACCAAGGGAGTTGGATAGGCTGGGAACAAGGGAGGAAAAAGGGCTTGTTTACCTATCAACAACTTCCTAATCCAAGTATTTATATAGTATATTTTCAGCTATAAGCCGTGTTTCTTAATCTCATTATCTGGCCCGCCAAAGCCAGAGGGAGAGCCCCTCTCTCATG
Source organism: Pachyramphus minor (assembly GCA_013397135.1). Lineage (NCBI taxonomy): Eukaryota > Metazoa > Chordata > Aves > Passeriformes > Tyrannidae > Pachyramphus > Pachyramphus minor. The sequence continues at coordinate 102,874 of VYXB01010334.1, forward strand.
CCCTGTCATGGGCTGTCCTTCAGCCACCTGGTGATTTCCCCACCCATGGTTAAATCCTACAAAACTAATCAAAAAACTGAAACACAACAAGTAGTTTGGTAGAAGAAAGAACAAAGCAGCTACCGTCCTCGTCACCACACAGACATGGGTCTGGCTGGAAGTGATCCATTGTGGACTCCAGAAATCCTTGAACAAGCCAGTGGTGCATACTGATGGACTTGCAGCTTCTAGAATGGTGAGGTCCTGCCTTTTCACAGGCCTAGATGTTTCCAATGTTTTAATAAGTTGCCCTTGTAGGTAATCAATACCTCTACTCAGTTTATGAAGCAGTAATATTTTGCCAATATATTTAATTTCAGTAATTTAATTTAAAAACCCCTATTCTGTCAGAGTTGTAAACTGGGCTTGTGAATGTCCCTTCAAACCTTTTTCCTACAACAAAAGAAGTCAGACATTTTTATATCAGGGTTTTTTTTATATCAGTTTTGGCTTCTTAGCATTCTCATCAGCTAAGAAAAAACCAATGAAAAAAACAATGAAAAAGGGAGTCAGTCCAGCATGACCGTGAACATTCCCAAATGTCTCAGTAGATGGCTTTCCATGTCAGTCTTACCCAAGTGTACCATAAAATACTGCAAAGATGATTTTAAATCTTTTACTTGTCTATAAAACCCTTGTATTTTCCAAAGGGAACTTGACATTTATACAGCTGTTGAAAGTGTTCAAACTTACCCCCATATTCTGCTCCCAATCTCAACATTAAACGGATTGGAAACACTTTAGCCCAGGGTATTTCCAGCTTATGGATGAGAATGCCACAAAGAAAAGGGTTATCTGGTAGAATCTGATCATCAAGTTTCTGAAAAGTTGGTGAAACAAACAGGAATCCTCCATGCTCTTTGTTGCTGAGAAAGGTTTCAGTGAAAGTAATGTTTTCCATGTTTCTTACAAACCTTCCTGTAGAAGGAGGGACAGAGAGTTTGCACATCTGGGTCAGCCAAACATTAGTGCCAAGAGAACTGTTCTAATCAGTGACCTCTGACAAACCTGCAGGCCTGTGTTGGATTTCAGACCCTCCTGAAGTCTGTCAGACATCTAAACCCACAGAATAAGTGCTCTGTATTTTGTAACTAAATTAATTTGAACATGAAACTAGTTTTACTTCAAATTCCAAAAATCCTGAAGTGTTCAATATTCTGGCACACAACAGTTGGTGAACTTCCATCAACAGACCTAAAATATTTACATACATGAGCACTGAACTTCTACAAATAGCATGCCAAATGCTCTAAACCATAGATTCAAGGGCTTATACCCAGGATCTCCAACACAACATAAAAACAACAAAAAGAAAACCTGCAAACAGGATGTTTACAGAAGTATAGGAAACAAAGAAACTTAAATACTTTTATTTCTGTTATTTAGAACCCAAGCCTAACACTGTAAGGTGTTTCATCAGAATCATTAGACACTTACAAATACTTCAAGAAAAAATACGTATCAACATTCAATTTGAAAGATCTGCAAGAAGATACTATAAAATAAAAAAATAAAAAGTTAGACATTAAAAATTACACACCTTTCATTGCATCCTTGTAGATGTCAAGAAATAATTCAAACATTTCACTGGGGAAAACATCTTCGTCTGGCAAACACTGCAACAGAATGACAATTTCTGCCTGACCCAAACCATGCAGTCCATTGGTTGAGAAGCACCAGCACTTTTCTGAGGAACCTTTAAGAAAGTAAGACACCACAGTAATGCTGTTTGAAAAACAAAGCTGGATTTAAGGGAAAAGAAAATGTGCAATACTTACATGTTATTAGCTTGACATTGACAAGCAAGTTTGCATTTAGGATAAAAGTTAATGGAGTAGGACCTCCTTCCCCAAGCAGCGAGGTGATCTTTTGGTGAGATGGATGTTCCTCCACCACAGGATCTAAGTAATTAACACACAGTTTAGTTCAACACACCAGCCAATGACCCAAACCAAGCATTAGTTCATAGCATATGACACGTTGTCCCACCCTCCTCCCTTAAGAGCGTAGCAGTTATTCCAAAACTTAGAACAGCTGCAGATCAACCCATGAACAGCTTACCCTAAGATTCAAGGAACCTATAACAGTGAAGTAGCAGCTTCTAACAAAGGCGCAAATTGGGGCTACCATTGCTTTGAAAATCTTTGAATAACTGTGTGTGCTGGTCCCTCATCCATGCACTGATACTGTCAGGTACCACTAGGGAGTGTAGACACCACTATAATGTAGTCAATTGACAAAGCATCCTTCTCGTAACACACTAATCCTGTTAATAATGCATGTTCAATTATCCAAGAATCCAGTACACAACAAATAAATGACAGTAGAATTGTTCTAGAAAACAAATGTATGCCCGTGAGTTCATATTTAGAAATCTTACAGCAGGTGATTTAAACTCTTCCCTGTGAGGGGATAGAGGGGCAAGGCCCTGGCACAGGCTGCCCAGAGAAGCTGTGGCTGCCCCACTCCTGGAAGTGTCCAAGGCCAGGTTTGATGGGGCTTGGAGCAACCTGGGATAGTGGAAGGTGTCCCTGCCCATGGCAGAGGGTGGGAACAGATGGGCTTTAATGTCCCTTCCAACCCAAACCATTCTATGATTCAATGACTAAATATTAGCAGTTTTCTCAGATTTTACCTTTCCCTTTTTCACCCACTGCCAGCAGAAGTGGTGGCAGCTTATCCCCATCAGGAACAAGGCTGATGTCTCTTCGCACATACTTTTCAACCCCACACAGTGCTCTGTAACTTGAAGGGCTAACAGACACATCATGTGCAGCCTGATCCACTGCACTGCAACTGGTCTTCTCGGCCTCCGCAGTAGGAGAACACTCTTCAGTTCCTAGAGTTACAGATTTGTAACTAGGTACCACCTCATTCTGGCCTGGGACACTGTGCTGTGCGTAGTCGGAAGGAACAGAAGGATGTGATTCCTCCGTTCTTGTCATAATATCAATTTCTTCCTTCTGTTTTTGATTTACATCAGTTAACATGTCATCTTCCTCTGGGTTTGCAGCCTATGAAGAAGAAACAACAAAAATGCTACAGTCCCACAACCAGCTAAACTTTCATTATCTGCATTCTAGTTGCAAAAAGAGAAATCAAGCTATCGCAAATGCTGAGGGCGCATTTCCTCCTAACAAGAAGAAAGCCACCAAATCGCTCCTGGATCTTCTTTTTTTACTGTTTAGGAGTTACATAGGTGAAGTTGCATCATTAATTTGTTTGTTTGGCAACATAAATACTTGTTCTAGCATAGGAAGTCAGATGTGACACAATTAACACACCAGGTACCTCTTCAGGAATCTGTCTGCTATTGGTGTTGCCACTCACAGCTAGTGAGCATTGCCATCACTTGGATCAGTAGTTCAGTACTGCAAACGTATTTCTACCCTCTGTACCAATAGCTGATTTTACATCTGATTAATTTCGAGCTTGGCGTCAAATCTGTGCTGCTTCCCCAGTGAGATAAGTGTGACCCAGTGTGAACGTGGGTACATTGGGATATCAGCTGTCATTAAAAAATAAAGCAAGCAAAAGAAACCCTGAGAGGTTTGCTATCAAGTACATTAGACTCACATTCTATCTCCTTAGGGAAGACTTTGTACTGCAACAAGGAAAACTCCTGACAACTCTATGCTTGCTCTGTAGGAGCTCTCCTGATGTCCCATCAAATTCCAGCAAATCCTCTGTTTATTGAATACACTTCCAGAGAATAAAATACAATAGGACACTAACCCCAAAAGTATCACCCACAAACACAGAGACAGAAACATGAACTACACTGGCCAATAACAGACTTCTTCCCAATGCATTTGCTTGCTGGTGTTTCATATCACTTGGTATTTTTTACCTTCACAGTCAGAATTGTGTGTTACCTTTGCTTCAGAACTGCCATGTGGTGGTTTTGTTTGAGCTTCTGAAGCTGCTTACACCAACCATCAACCAACTGTATCCCACTCAGTTTGTCCATGATGCTTTTAGTTTTAGACATTGCTCATATTTTGCAAGTGAAAATACCCTACTCTTTCCTCAAAATGTGAGACAGGCTATACCTTTTAATTACTGCAACTTCTTGGAGTCCTTACTTGTTCAAATGAATTCACATCTTCTATTATTTGTTCTTCATGAATAAAAGCTGATTTACATGCTATGTACCTGGTAAGTGTCCAGATCCTCCATATACAAATAATAATGATCTGGTTTAGGTTTTTACCAGTGTTTAAAAACTCTTGGGTCCTGTGAGAATTACAGAATTTATGTTATCACTTGAGATAGCATGTCAGAGCTATGTTTTACCTTAAAAGGCTTTAGCTGAGGAACCCCTCCAAATCTTTCCACTCAGACCTCTTCCTTGGACTTTTCTTGTAAAGTGCAGTTTGTTCAACACCATGAATGTGATCCATGATAAAAAAAGCCATGATAAAAAACCCCCTCTCAGTTTAATATTAGTTCATATTAGAAGCAGTACACAGACTTTGCTGCACACTATAATGGAGTATTCCAGGGCATTAAGCAAATTCTGGCTAGTCTAATCCAACAGGAAAACTACAGCAAACCACTGGGGAAAAAAATAAAAAACAAAGGCAAACACAAACTTCTACTACAAGTCTGTTGTTAGTGACAGGTTTAAGAACTGTGGCTGAGGTTACCTTCATAGAAGTAATTAATCAAAGGCTGTGTACGAAAAAGACCTGTTTTGGAAAACTTTCTGAAGTACTATTTTTGAAGTTCACGGACATCCCAAAACAAACAAGGCTTTCCTTTGAAAACCTTCCTTCAGTTTTCCTAGAAATGAAAATTACTACACAGTGTTTCAATCCAAGAACTTCACAGCCACCTCCCCAAAAATACTCAAATAATGTCTTAGATTCCAAAGCAAAACTGCTATGGATGTAAGAGGCTCCATCAATAGCAGGAAGAGGTATTTAACAGGTGATTTATGCACATTCACACACTTCCACAGTCATACCGTATGAGTCTCTGGCAAGTCAGGGTTCACTGGACTTAAGTCCTGCGACGACCTCTTGGTTCCAGAGGACAGTTTTGTCGTGTCTGCCACTTCACCATTGGGCAAAATGCCATCTGCAAACCAGACCCTCCTCTGCTCTCTGGGGCACAGCCCTGGGAGAGGGTAAGAAAACAATAACTGTCTGTTATTGCACTGTTCCAATGCCTGAAACGGATAAAAAGTAAGTCCCTTGTCCCCGCCAAATACATGGAGAATCTGTTCAGTGGAATTAAGCAGAGGTAGAGTTTGACACCAGCCAGTCTCCAGTCAGGCAAATAAATGCAGAAAAATCTCCTACTTGGGATCTACAATGTTACAATTACATCTATTAATTCATATCTAAGGAAGGGTACTTCCTCAATCATCCCCATGTACTAAGGTAAGAATGAAGCGCATATTACAGCTAAAAGATGAAATACACTCTAAAAAAGTTAATTTATCACTTTGTTTAAAAATTTATTTCCATTGAAGAAGGTCAGATGTTTAATAAAAGTCGAACAAAGACACTACTTAGCTACTCATCATTTTTAGTCACAGAGAATGAACCTCTCCTGCTCGCTTTCAACTTATCCCTAAACAGCTACTGTTTGTTTTTTACTGTAAGACTGGTAGTCACCACACAAGCCAGAGATCTCCCAAGACAAGTAAAAATTATAAAAGTAACAGTTACACAAAAGAGAAGGCAATGAAAAAAGCAACATCCACATTTCATAAACAGAGGTTTAGGACCGACTTGGACCTGGCACCAAAACTAGGAAGTGAAAGCAACTGTCCAGCGTCCCATTCAGAGAGTTTACATTTCCCACAACAAATACCACCAAAAAATGTATAAAAAATATACCAAGTACAAATCCAACATGCAAAGAGACCCTGGAAGTGTTAGATCTATACTGTTTATAGTATCTGTACCTTCAATACCAGGTTGTTTAAGGGCTGAGATAGGCAACAATGCAGAAGGTGAAGGGGAGCTGGCAGTACCAGGTATCTGGGCTTCCTCTACAGGTGGAACAGCAGAATGTTCAGAGGAGACACTGGAACTGGGAACAGGACCAGTTGGACTCATCATCCTTTCAAATGCCTGTGCTAAAAAAATGTGGTTAGTTTTTAAGATCTCTCAATTGATTAGATTTCATTTGCAGTGTGGTACTTTGGGTGGGGATTTTTGGCAAAAGCAGTGCACAATTTGTGATCTGCACACTCAAACTATTGCAGGAAAGAAAATTTACATTTATTTTCTGCCTGCATATTTGCCAGATTGGTTCTCATGACAGAAACCCCCTGTACCTCCTAGTACTGCTGCAGTGCATACCTTGGTGCAACTACATAGATCACATCTATCAGGTCAAATTCCATTCAGGTGGCATATTAAAAATCTGACATGTTTTCAAGTTGTTATTTAAATATGAAATAACAGAACCTCATTTTTTAATTCTGATGTTTCCATAAGCACCCATGCTTAGCTTGCAGCTAAGGAAAGGCTATCTGATGGTTCAATTGCTGCAGCGCTGTTATGTGACTTGTAAAAACACCAGGACAGGAAGCTACATAAAATGGGCAAATAACACGTTAGAACAAGCAGGGACATGGCCTTTAAACACTCAGAAGGCTACTGCGGAGGGAAGATCACTTTTGCTAGAACACCTGTCACAGACAGCTTAACAGTATAGCTTCATATTTAGTCCTACAGAGGTAAAAACTACTTTTTTTTTTTTAATAAAAATCACCAACTTGCTTCTCAAAGTTTAAAATAAGAACTGAAATCCAACTAAGAGGTACAATTATTCTCTTCATCCCTCCATCTCAGCAACAGGAAAGCATACATCAATTAAAGTAATCAAGCTCCCCAAAAAGAGCAAAAGTTAAAGGGATACTTTTAGTTACTCCAATTACTCAAAGAAAACTTTTTACCTTTATTAATGTCATCATAACAGCCAGTACATACTCTTGCCTCCTTCTCCATGTACTGTAGTTTGCATTTTCGTTTGCAACAGCTACCACAAAAAACCTGAATCAGAAAAGGACTGGATTAAATATTATAAACATGCTATGTGGTCTACAATTGCACAGGAATTAGAAAACTCCTCTGAGAAATACACTTGTTTCATTCTAAACCATCTGCAACCTTTTATTTAAGCAAGAAAAAACCAAAACCAAGCAAGAATAAAACCTACAACATGTGCACAACAAAAAGCAACAACACAGAAGACCTGCTGAGATAAGTGTGACCCAGTGTGAACGTGGGTACATTGGGATATCAGCTGTCATTATATTAAAATTCTTCAGCAGGCATTATATTAAAATTCTTATCTGGGGTGATAAAAAGAATTTCAGGTTGCAACACCTATTCCTAAATTCACTCCTAGTTCCTCCTGTAACTATTTTACATTAAACAACAGCAACAAGGACTGAGCCCCCGAACTTGGTCAGACTTGCTTTACTGCTTTAGGATCATTTCTGCAGCTGCACCAAATCTCTCCATAACACGTGTTATCAGTTTGCTATGAAATTCCAAGCTGCCTTTTCCACCTCATGGACAACAACGTAAGCTAGAGCTTCCCGAGCTACTCACCCAGGCTGCCTCAGGTGCCATGTCAGCTAAGTAGGCTCTCACACTTTCTCAGGAAGAATAAGCATCCTTGCCTTCATGTCACAAACTCCCTTCAGCAGGGTATTTGGAAAGAGAGCTGCTTTGAAAGAACAGAATGTGCTCTTCTACTCCAAAAGCATATATGTCTTGTCTATTTTTAAGCAGAGATGGGGAAAAAAGTGTGTCTCATTACCTGGGATTACACCTGCACAATTCCCTTCAAAAAATTATGTCTTTAGTAAAGATGTGGTTTTGCAAGAGTTGACATAAATAACTAGAGCTTTTGTTACTTTTCCCTTATGCTCTTTCAAGGGTGTCTGATAGTTTTCAGAAGGTCACACCATTTCTAGCCATAAGCGGATTCCAGAGTATCAGCCTTACAAAAAGTCTCCTGAAACCTTGATCTCACAGAACCCTTCTACCACTGACCAGAGTTCAGTAAGTGGAAAGAACATTCAAAGTCTTCTCTACTCCTAATTACCTCAAGGAAAACAAAGTAGATCAATTGGAAAAAAACCCAAAACAGTGGTGACAGAGAAAAAACAGTTATTACAAGTCAACTCCTTTAAGTAGGAAAAGTCACTATAAAACCAGTAATAATTGATAGGTGCAATCTGAGCTGAAAAAAAGTAACTATTTCAAGTGCTTCTGCATTAGTGTCACAGGTAATTTACCTCAACTGAAAACACACATGCTCAGTACAGATGTTAACAGTGTAACTGATAAGGCTTATGCTAATCAGTCACAATCCATCTTAGGGTTTCAAATGCTAAGGCAGCACAATCCTCTGCTATGGGGATTCTTCTCATACCCTTGGTGACACTGGGACCCACAGAGGATTGCAGGAAGATTAATGCTAATGCATCTTAAAGGTGAAGACAAGCTAAGGGACAGGGGAAAGGAGGTGAAGATGGGGCTGCTGAGTGAAGGAATTTATCCTGGTTGAGCTAGGAAGGGCACCACAACAAGAGACAAACACCTCAGTAAAGGAACTGCAAAGCTGTTTGGCCTCGTAAGTGCTGCAGTTGGGAGAGAAAGTGCAGCCCGCTAACCTCGCACTTCCCTCCAGTACAGAGGTCAGAATCCACAAGTTCATTGGTAAAAAAACTTGTCGGATAATAGGAATGGATAAAATAATTTTCTAGAATAGTCCACACAGGACAACTGTGAACTCCTACCAGTTTTTCCTTATGTCCCAAGTGGCTGAAAACACACCACCACACAACAGCTTCATGAGGAATGCTTGTTTGTTTCTAAGACAGAAATGTTTTTTACTATTAAAAAGACAAAAAAAGTCTGTAAAAAAGTTAAGCTATTGCACATTCCGAAAAGCTATGCCAGAGTTACAACTGCATAGCACTGCAGCATCTAACAGTATAGATAACCTAAACTGCCTTCACTTGCTCTCCTAATGAACACAGATTGCAATGCTCCCTCTAATTACACTGTTGTTCTGCCAAAAGCCCCTCAGCTAACACACCTACAGCTGTAAACAGGGCTGTGCAGTGAAGGGTCTTCCATGCCCATCTCCAAACAAGGTGCAAGGAACTTCACAGTGAAAGGAACCTAAACCTGGTCAGTCTTATGATTAAAACAAAACCCACTCTTAAGAACTGAATTTGAAACCATCACAGAACATCGACAGGATATTCTGGCAGTAAGTTCAACGAGTTCTAGGTTGGCACAATGAGTTCTTCCTTATTTTGGCACTCAAGATGCAGACCTACATTTTAGTTCACACCTACTGCAATTGAAATAAACGAGTACCAAGCTTTGAACACACAGTGCTAGAAGAGAGGTGTGGAAAAAACCTACCAAGCCTCTCCAGATGCTTCTTAGCACCAGGGATGCAAGAAGTTCGCACTGATGCTAGTCCTTGCTCTATCTCCTCATCCCTAAATATTACAGAGCAACACTGAACATTAAATTCATTAGTATTGACAGTATTTCCATTTATGCATCACTACAAGTGTAAGCCACAGTAGCTCACAATGGAATTTACTCACTGCAAAAGACCATAGGCTGAAAAAAGTTCTAGAACTATTTGCTTTGTTGGTGAGTCATATATTTTCCCCTGAGACGACTTCCCTTGAAAATTATACATCTAAGCATGCAGGAGGACCAATTTATGCTATAAATCCTTTACACTTGTACTGCTGTTACAGCTCCTGAAAGAATGCAGTCCTTCCAGGTTCATGGACAGTGCTTTACAGATAGTATAACCACTTACCTGAATTCTCAGCATCACCTCAATTTTTTAAAACTTACTTAAAAGCTGAGCAAAAAGCTGATTCACTAGGACTACTATGAAGTAGTCCATCATCTCATCCCCCTTGTTCTATGACTAGACAAGCCAGCATTGAAAGATAAAGAACATTCTTCATACTTCCTTTTAATTACAGTTTTCACAAAAAATATGACAAGATATCAGTCTTGTTCAACAGTCTTTAAGTTTCTATGAAGGGAAAATGAAAATTTTTTTTGGTTGAATAAAATACTTTGAGCATAGGAAGACTGTCAATCTTCCTTCCCTCCTGTGCTTTGGTTATCCCTAAATCACAATCCATTTCCTTACAGCACCACAGGACCCCTCTCCCATAACTCACCTTCCCACAAGCCCGGCAGTGGTGTCGTCTCTTTGTGAACGTGAACTTCACTTGGCAGTTCATGCAGTTGGGGGCCTCTGAATCAGGGACCCACAGTGGCTGTTTCCACAACAGAGCTGCAGGTGTTTTAAGTGACTCTGTGTTTTCAGATGTTTGGTTCCCTCCAGCTTCAGAGATGTTTTTCCCAGGGTCAGAGTTCTTATCAACAATTACACTGCTGCCTGAGAGGGGAACTTCTGGGGTAACAGAACCATGTTCCTGGTTTTCTCTCTCAAGTACATTTGTTCCATTCGGTTGTTTCTGACCATCAGCTCCTTGAGAAAGGCCAAGCAACAGCTTTGGTCTTGCACCTTCAGTAGGACCATCAGAAATCAGAGCTTCACTGCCACTCTCAGTCACATCCGGACCAGGAGATACATTATCTTCTGCTGCAGCTTCCAAATAGTTGGCAGGAAGAGATGCTTCAACATTGCTATTAATGCTTGTTGTCTCCTTCAGTTTTGCTTGCACAAGTTCTTCAGTGACCTCTGTGAAATCCAGGTTGTTCACATCTGTTACATTCCCTTCATCTGCACCATTTTCTATCAAGTAACTATCATTGCTTGAAGACTTCAACACTTTGGACTGCAGACTTTGTCCATACAAGAAATCATCAAGCTCAGCATCACTGACTAGAATATCACTTTTAATAACACTCTCCTCCACAGTAAGGTCAGCCACAACTGGGCTCATAGTTTCATCATAGAAGCTCTCCACACCAACACCATATGGCCCAACCTCAAGGTCAAGAAAAGCAGAAGCGAAAGCTTCAATTTCCTGAGAGTCACCACCATCAATTACACTCTCAGCATTGTACTGTTCTCCATCCTCACTGTTTTCCACAATACTTTTGCCGATTTCAGCTAAATATTCTTCCTGCTCATGCCAGTCAGTATTTTCACAGGCCTCCCTGCCAGAGGGATCAGTTTTAGATGCTCCAGAATGAACAGCTACAGTACCATTAATAACCTCTGTGACTGCATTCTGAGATAGAGAATTAACCTTTTCTTCTGTTATAACTAATGAACTGCACATGGACACAGGGAGACATGACAGAGAGGTCTGAACATCCTCAGCTGAAGTACACGAACTGGAAACACTCCATAGTGTCTCAGCGCTCTTAAGTTCTTCACTACATACATTCTCTTCTGTGATTTTGTTTTCCAATTCTACTTCAGCTCCTGTTTGACACGAGAAGCCTGGTGCAACACAAATTCCAGGTAATTCTGCATGGGTTTTGTACACCTGATTTGTCTTGGGCAGATCTGAAAGCATGGATTCAGCACTACTCCCATCTTCTGGGTCTCCCTTTTCTGTGGCATTTCCTCCATGCATCTCTTTGCTTACTGCAGAACATGCACTGTCATCTTGTGGTTCACAAGGCAGTTTTTCACAAGCTTTCTCATCTTTGGGACCATTTGCATTTGAATTCTGTGTTGTTACAGGAATACATTCAGTATCAAGGTGAGCAACTTGTTCAGGCTGATCAAGTACTTCACTGCACTTCACAGGTTCTGTCCTGTGTTGGTCATCACATGAATCCAAGATCTCTCCTGTACTGTAACTGTCTGATTTCAAAGCTAAATGATTCATCTTCTCTGTTGTAAGACACCCTGAATCTTGAAACATTGAGTCTCCATCACTTTGGTCTGTGCTGGAAGCACCCCTGCAACCAGATGATGACACACAAATAGGAACAGGTATGCAAGACAGGCCAAAGCCAGTTGACCCTTGGCTGTACTGGAAGTCATCTGGCTGCAACTTCTGAGAACCGTGGTGAGCATGGATTAAATCAGCCGTGTCATTAATGAGATCACACACAGGTATGCCACACCTTCCCAGGCTGGAAGACTCCATTTCATTTAAGGAACCACTGTCCACAGTGGACAGAAGATCAGGTCCAGCAACACTCTGCTCCTGCGGTGGTGAGTGACTGAGCAGCACGCTCCTCGTCCCAGCGTGGCTACTGAGACAGGTCTTCTCTGGGGAAGGGCAGCTGTCAGCATCCTCTGGCAGCTCTGGTGCTGGGAATCCATGTTGTAAGCACTCCAGGACTGAGGAGAGGGAATGGTTCTTTGAGTCACACTGGTTTTGAGGTGTTCTGAGGCAGTCATATTCATCTGTGTTAAGGAAGAAGAGATCAAAGCAAAGTTTGTAAGACTCCTCTCCTTCCACAGTATACTCCCTCTACATGCCATCTATTCATTTATAGAAGCTCTCACTTAGCATATGCTCTTTTCAGATTTCATGGTAACAGCCATTTGACCACTTGGAGAACAAACCAGTGCAGGAACCAACCTGTGTTCTGCTCGAATTCATCAAGCAACTTGTCCAAGTCACACACTGCAGCTTTGAAGTAACTGTCCATTCTAGTCTCAGTCTGAGTGAAGCTTTACCCTTCTTAAACCTACAAAGAAGAACAACAGCATCTCATTCACAGCATGTGAATGTACTGTAAGGTATTTTTTTCCTTTTATTAACACCTTCTTCTCTCTCTCTCCATGTAAACAAAACCTAAGTACAAACAGGGCTGCACCCTCTATGTACTTTGAATGTATTCTACACAGTGTACCCAGCACACTAGGAACAATACATCCAAAAATCCACTTTCAATCATGAAATTGAGGCTGCCTTATAAAAAACAAGTGTATCTGAAAGCATGCACTATGGCATTACAGTGTCAGCAAGTTTAAAACCAGAAGGCGTATTAGTTTGTCTCCATATACATTTTATACCACAGTTCACAGGGAAAAACCAAAATAAGCCATTATTACTCTTCAACACAACTGAATTGCATAAATAATAATAAAAATTAAAAATCCAGCATGGTAATCCAGCTTATCATTTCTATTCTACTCAAAACACCAAAACAATTAAACTTCTGAGACCTCGAGAACATAAAACTCTTTTTTTAGACTTGCCAGTTCATCAGAAAGCTACTTGCTAATCAATCACATTCCCCACTGCAAAGCACCCTGGTTCATTTGCTTAATGAACCTTTCCTGCCACTCAATTTTATGCCTTTTTGGTCACTCTGAATTGCTTTCTAAGTCCACATCTATTTTCATGGCTGAACACTCACACTGTTCAACTCCCTATAAATAAAATCAATATTTACATTTCCTTTGAGCAAACTGAAGGGACTCAGATCCATTTAGTCTAATGTCTGTAAACTACACCTGTGGAGGTCTCTCTAGTTTTCCTTCTACTTTCATCAGTGCATTCAGTCTCTGCACTGGCTGACTTCACCTCCCACCTCAATTCAATGTATTTTGACCATCTAGTACTGCTGCTTCTAAAAGCTTAAAGACCAAACAAATACTCAAATCCACTCACATCACTTAAGCCACGCTGCAGCTACGGATTCGCACTCTATGTCTTAACCTCCTCTGCTGAGGTGTAAGGTTTCCCTTTAGTGAATCCTTCAGATCAGGTGCATTCATTTACATTAATGTGGAATTATTTACCACATGTGATGTAATTAATTATTCACCACATTAATGTGCATGTGACAAGCATACTTTAAGACAATGTGTAGTTCAAATAGAGATTTGCAAGGCATCAGAAAGGTGAAACAAACAGTACACAGCAGGGCAGCACTTTGTGCCCGTGCATAAACCAGAAGTGAACAGTCTGAATATACCATTTTTTTGATATCCACCGGCATTAATTTGTCACAGCAAAGGTCTTCACACTGCACCATAACCCAGGTCTCTCACAGCTGTCTAGAGAGCATCAAACGGCAGCAGATAGATACTTAATGCCACTTCTCCTCACTCATTTGAATGCAGCCCTTGCCTGAACAATCACCTCATTTCATGACCTCCTGGTAACTGGACACGTTACAACTTGAAGTTATTTAAGAGACTTACAAGATTAACAGCTTTTGGTGAGCCACTGAGAGACATCAAAGTACAGATAACAGATACCTTAATGACAGCAGAAGTTATAAAAAAACCCTTTCATAATTCAAAAAAATACAGAGGAGAGGTAAGTAATTGTCTCATCTATCTTTATCTTACACGTTAAAAGGCCTAGATTCATTGTTTTGCACTTTTGAGTGGCACATGACAAATTCTGAATTAAGCACAAGTGCATTATTAGATTACAATGCTAAATAGGTAGATAAGGATGCATTTGTGTTGTCCGGTTTTGCCCCACTGACCTCTGAAAATGGAAAGAACTCAAAGGACTGTAGTACTGAAATCATATGCAAGTATTTTCATCTACTTAATACAGAGTAAATCACTTTAGAGTGATTTCATCTACTTAATACAGAGTAAATCACTACAGACAGCTCAGAAAACTATCACACCTCAGTCTGCTGATCCAATGATGTTATTACATTTCGTTAAATCTAGTTTTGAAATACAGTAGTTCCATTTGACTTAATAAAGCATTTTGAGTAATTAACCTGACTTTGAATAATAAGCAAATTATTCTGTAATTTTGCTACTTTTTCTTGAAGTTTTTGATAGGTTTTCAGCTTTTCTACAACAGACCTACAATAAAAAAAAAAACAACCAAAATGCACAATAAAATCAAAACCTCCCAAAACAGGGCAGACTAGATCAGCGCAAAGTATTCTTTTAAGAATTGTACAGAATTATACTTCTAATTATCAGAAATCAGAAGCACCACCACTATATATGGTTTTAAGGAGACTGAACTGTTGTCTTCCAAACATGTTTTCTACAGCTCTGAATCCACTCACTAGACAATCTCCAAACTGGTTCACAGATTAGCATTTTTTAAAAATAAGCTATTAAAATTTAATGCTTATAACTTTATCTGAGGCATTAAGTCCCTAACAGTGCAGTGAAACATACAGGCTCTCACCAGCTCCATTTTATAGACTTTTTTTTCAAAGTAGAAGTAACTTTTAAACAATATTTAAATCACTTTCTGTTAAAGACTACACGCTTTGAGATTAAGATAAATATTTATGTGCAAGGAGACTTGAACCTAAAACATCAGTCCATCACAAAAACAATGAAAATAATAATAAAAGCATAAAATGTACTAAAAAAGCGCACCCTGAACTTGTCACTTGTGCAAATAAACGTTTGGTGTGACTCTGAACAGACTCCTCTCATGGAGGAGTCACATGGTCTGACACACTCCTAACACAGCACTTGAGACTGCACACAGACCTGCCCAACCGCACGGAGGCAATAATTGTGCTACATTAAAACCGTAACAGATTCCAGAGTTCAGAACCAACATTCCACTGAGGATTTCTCAACACACTCTCATTTATTGAAGAAGATAGCACAAAGCTGCTGGGATACTGAGTGGCCAAGTTACAGGATGGATGTCAGGGATTCCTTTTTACAGATAAAGTCTCTCCTGGAGGTAGTTAGCAGTTTTTAATGCTGATAACTTGTAAACCAGAACAAGTAAGTTAATTATTACCAACTAACCAGTTCAAGGTCTGAAGACAAGCTGCCTTTAGGAGTTTAAGAATCCCTGAGAACCACTCTGTGTAGTGTCAGCACACATGGGCACCACCAGATCTCCAGTTTGCCACAGCTATCTCCCCTGCAGAGGCCAGGCCTGCTTTTGCATGGAACTTCTAAAACAACATAGGTTTAAAGACAGAGAAACACACCCAGGGGCACACAGGTCTGCAGTAACCCAGGAACTCACTGCTAAGTCACATTACTTCAGCTCCACCACTGTGTTTAATCATTACACTTAGCCTGAGCAGAAAGCTGTATTAAAGCTGTTATCCTCAGGATTGAAGTGGATTTTTCCAGCAACTACCACAACCAGAACAAAGCTCATAGTGCTCCAGGAGGGAGGAGTTCATGCAGCACAGGGTGCTGCTTCTCCCACCTTCAGGGTATTTAATGATTTAATCACCAGCTTTTTCCTTCTCAGCCCCCTCCCACACCCCAACCCACGCACAGGCTTGAGGTCCTACAGACAAAACATTTAAGCTTACAGCTGCTCATGGAGCTCATCAACAACCAACCTCATGCAAAAATTCAGTACAACTGAACAAATGCTATGTGGAAAACACAATTAAAAACGAAAATTATTCTTGCTGAGCAAGACAACTTACTATCCATCCCAAAAGCTCCAGCTGCTGCTGCCACAGCAAGATTATGAGCTGAATCAGGGGATGAAGACAAAAGCTGCAGAAGTTTTCAGACACATAAGGAAAAAAATACGTGGCACACTACAAAAAACTGCTATGCTTGAAGAGTTCAACACAGACTTCCTCAGAAGGAGAGAACTCCTTCAGCACCACTGTGACAGCCCTATCCCAACATCACCTTCAAGTCCTAGGAATTCTCTTTCATTTCCACCCAAAGGAATTTGCGCCCCTGAATTCAAAACAGCCTCACTCACACCACACAGAGAATCACAGATTCCAGAACAGCCATGTTTGGAAGGGACCTCTGGAGATCACCCAGCCCAACCCATGCCCAGGCAGGGTCACCTGAAGCAGGGTGACACAGGACCATGTCCAGGTGGGTCTGGGATGTCCCCAGA
>VYXB01010334.1:122685-169221 GCA_013397135.1 Pachyramphus minor
GACGTAATTGGACAATACCAACTCAGCTTGAAAATTTCAAGCCCGAGGAAGACTTACTTCATCCAAAGACACCCAAAGACCCCCAAAAGAAGACCCCAAGTTATAGGAATGGTGTATGTTGATGATTGCCCTCCCACTTTTAATGCATATGTAACACATATATATGTAACATAGCCAATGCATATGTAATATTGTATCACATAAAAAGAGCTGAACAAAGGCAATAGGAGTGCGTGATTGGTGTAATTATCCCCCATGCACCCAGCGCTGTGAATAAACATACCTGCTTCAATCCTCTTTGGGAGTTTTGGGGTTTGTTTCTGCAAGTCAGCACGGCTGCCCCTTGGAGGTGCTACAGGTGCAGGCCCCGAGAACCGCCAGCTGAAGACCCAAAACAAGCCACCAGCCAAACACCCCATCAAAAACACCACACAAGCATCCCACTGCACTGCTATAAAACAGCACACAAGGAGGGTCAGAGTCAGGGGCAGCAAAGGGGCAAGAGATCTGGGTGATGGGTTCTGGCTCAAAATGTTTTCCAGGCAAAACCTAACAGTCTGGGTGTGCTACTCCCTGCAGGCCTCAGTATGATATTTTTGTGCTCAGCAAAGTAAAGCATGAGGAACTGGGGTTTAAATGTCAGGAAGAAGAAAAACAAGCGTCATGGCTTGTGAAAAATTGCTTGATGCTCCTTCTGTCTCTTTCTTTGCAAGACAAACCGCAAAGTAGAAAACTGATTAACAAGCCTGCAAAGGCATGTTCTAATTAGCTAAAAATGGCTCCAAAGAAAGAGATACAAAACAAGTAAGCACATTTTCTATGTGTTTTGAATACAAACATATCTCTGACCCAGCCAGTTTAAAAAACACATAAGCCATACTTACTTCAAGACCTGTAAAATCAGTAATATCACTTTTATTAACACATGTTCTCCTGAACAACTTTCTTTTGTTTCACGTCAAGCATTGGAAGGAATTCCAAGCCCTGCTGATTCAGGACTATGAAATAAATCAAAGAAAGAGATAACAAAAATTTGCTGCTCTGATTTCTTAATTTCTGAGTTTAACTGCACCCACTCTCTTCTATTGAAAAATGCAGCATAGTTCAACATGAGATCATGACCTTCTCCAGGGCTTATCCAGAAAATCAAGTCTTAGAACACTTGGTTACAACAGATTTAAGCATTTGATCTGAGTGTAACTTGCTACAAATGTCTGAGGGTAGAAACTGCTCAACTATAAATGTGTTATGCAAGGACACAAAAGACCAGAAACTGATTTCACCAGAGTGCATTATGACAGTGAACAGAACTACTACAAACTGTGAACAAAAGAATGACCTGCCATTTAACCTATCCTCTAGAACAACAGATGGAGGAGCTAATTGAAAACACCTGTGATTTGCAACAGGATTTCAAGCACTGGCAAAATCTATCACATAAGGGACTGGAAAAATGGCCTTATTTTTATGTAAAATAGATAAATCCTGAAGGATCCTCAAAGATAAAATTACAAAAATTGCTACAACAGTGATGTTTTCTTCAATAACCACATTAATTCTGTGGAGAAAAAAGCAGCACATTGTATAAACCAAATCTGCAGGCACCTTCAGACTCAGTGCTTTAAATTGCAGCCCTGGGAAGACCTCAAGGTTTGTGAAGTTTTGATGAGGAGCAGCAGAAAAGTTTTTCCATTTTCCTTCATTAGCACTAGGTACCATATGATTTCTGAACAACTCATACGATGCTCTGCAGAATTCTTAGGGCCCTCTTCTGTTTTACCCTTATGACTTTTTTTCAGGGACTCACCTGAGGTTAGAGAACACACTGCAGATGAACTGTGTATTTTCACAGCTGAAGATAGCTGGCTGTTATGCCAACACACAAACACATTTAACCATAGTAAAAACAAAATGGAGGGGTTAACCACCTCTCAACAAAAATGCAGACTAAAAAGCCAAAGATTGTTTACACTGCAGATTTTCAGGCCCCAAAGCTTAATAAAAAAATAACACCTGCCAAAAAAGTATAATACTTCCAATATTCTCCAGTTCTTAAAAAAAATCTTCCTCACTCCCTCAAGAAAAAAAACCCAAACAACATCACCACCACCACCAAACAAAAACCAAACAAATAAACAAACAAACCCTAATACCCAAGAGCATAAACGGCACCTCACACTGTGATTTCCTGCCATAAAATTTAATGAAGGTTCCAGCTACCACTCTAATTTCAAGAACCTGGATCCATCCAAGTCTCTGGATGTGCCAGGATCCTTTTGCTATGTTAAAAGGAAATGCGGATTTGGAGATCAGCACCTTTGGCACTGTTACCAACCTCTAGGGCTTCCTGAAGCCTTTGCTTTAGTTCTTCATTTGACACTTCAGTATTAGATTCTGTAGGATTAATAAGATATACTGAATGATGAGATACTATAATATCTGAAGAAAAAAAAGAGAATTTGCTTTAATCTGAAAACAAGTAAAACACAGAGATGAATTTTCGTCTTTGTGTTATGGGTTTTTTTTTTCATCTGGAGATAATAAACAGATTTAAGAAATACGTAAATACTAACTTGAAACACAGAGGTCACAGTTGAAGCAGTGAAATAGGGGAAAAAGGTCAGATGTAAAGGTGAAAAAATAAGGACAAATATTTTATATTTTCCTTTTAAAAAAAAAAAGAAAAAAGTTCCATTTTGATTTAAAAAATAATAAATTTTTTTAGATTATTTTATGATTGTAACTTTTCAACAACTACAGTCAAGACAACAGTGGCTGGCACTATTTAAAAGTAGGGGCAATTTTAAGATAGCTCAGCTTATTGTGGCCTGTCTGAGATAACCATAAGCGTAATTGGAATTATCTCTTGCTCATTTTGCTTCATTTACAAGCCTTGTGTTTCTTTGACACTAAATTTCTGTGGCTAAATTTCGTGAGTCAGACAAAAGACCTTGATCTCTGTCTGAAAGCTAATTTGCAATTCACAACCTCTTCACTGCAGTTTATGGTTGTGAAGAGACTGTCAATAACATAGGATGGTGATAACTTGGAAACTGAAAATTTTTGCAGGGAGAAGGTGATCATAATGACTCTCTGTAACCTATATTTTGACAGTTAATGAATTCTGTGTGTTGTGTTGTCTTGTTTACTCTGCAGGTGAACTATATGTTTGCCACCAATACCATACAATAATGGCTGAGGAGATATCTGAAAGTATCACCAAAGAAGCTTGTTTATTTTTCATGGGATTCATGGGATTCCTGGTTCCTGAGACTACTTTTGTGCATGCATGGGTGAAAAGCATGACTGGCCGATCTGCATAACTATGGTGATATTGCAGAAGTTCAAGCTTTCAACAGTCTTACCAAATGAAAGAAATGGACAGTGGGTGTCATTTGATAAGTGTCCTTGACATACAGGTTTTTTTTAATCTGGGACATTCTTTCAACAATTTCTTACAATTTGCCTTTCTGACAGAGGACCTGGTTGCCCAACTTCTCAAGGACAGTAGATATTTCCCACTGGATTTCACTGCCTGTGTAGGGTGGGGTCCAGCTCTTTAGGTAGTAGATAAAACTTGGTGTCCGCTTTTGAATCAGTGAGCAGTCCCAGTGATATAATTTTATCTTGGGGGAAGTTTTCTGTTATTCCTACAAGATCTGTTTTAAGGATTGGGTCAACGAAGTAGGCTACATAAGCATATTTTCTGGGGAATCTGGGATGCTTTGAAGAATCTCTGTAATGCCTCTACTTGTCTTAAGCAAAATTATGGAGTTGTACTTTATTGACATGCAGTAGCTGCAGCTCCATATAAGAAGGGATTTAAAAGCTTTTTTATGATCTGAATGCATGTGAAAATTATCCTTGAGAATTTCGTATTTTTCCTAGGCACTTTGCTTACCAGACATATTGCTTCACTAGTCAGAAACTAGTGGATGCTAGTGGGAATGCTGTGAGTCAGGAGGTGTTAGGTAAGCAGACTCATCTTCTCTGAGTAGTGGTTTGTCGCTGCCAGTTGTACTTCAGGATAGAGGTGATTTAGTTTGCCGTGTGGTAATAGTGAGGTGACTGTTTGATTTTCAAGTTTGGCACTAGGAAATGACATCACAGGCAGCATTTCTAGATCCCAGCCAAATATGGAGTTCAATATGTTCAGGTTTGCAATCATGGTCAATAGCAACATGTGAAAAACCTTCAGTGGGGAAGGAGACTATTTTTGCATGTATACTGTCTTTGGGAATGTTAAATCTTTGAGAAAATGAACCTTGATAAGTCCTTGAGATTTTGCTGTCCAGGAAATGCAAGTAAAATTTAATATTTTAGGAAAATCTACCTTGATATAAAAGTAAGAACCAATATTTTGACTTGAAGATGGCAGAATAATCAAGTAGTTTTATTAAACTAAGTTGCCTGAGGAAAAAAAAAATCTAATAAAAAGGAAAAAGGCATAAAAGGTAATATTTTATTTGAAATAAATACACAATGAAGCAAGGCAATGCTGATAATTTAATTTATTAAGGGCTATGATATAGGTTACTCAAGGTTTAATTTTCACATACTAATCATAGATTCACTGACATTACATCTGTGTCTGAAATTACTATATCATAATGTCTGTTAAATTGATTTCCCATCCTTCTCTATTTAAAAGTTAATTCCCTATCTATAGAAACCATGTTTATATTACATACACACACACACAATGAATAGCACTTTTAAATCTGTATTTAAGTATGTATATTTATAGTAAATATGATCAAGTACAATTTAAGACCTACAAATCCTAAAATAACTCAAGCTGTTTTACAACATTGCCTTAAACTATTAGAATTGTACACTAAAAATCATGTTATCTAATAATGAGCTAACTAATGTACTCTAAGATACTAATATGGGGAGACCAAATTACCTTCACCTGTAATGCTTTGGTTAGGTGCTAACTTGAATGGCAATCTGCATAAAGCCACAGGCAGTACTGTGTCCTGGGTATGTATTAATAGCTATAGATCCTGTGCTACCTGCTGGATATAGGCAATAGCCATCATGGCAACGCTGAAACTTCTAAGTTATTATTAAGTGTTTATATTGCAGTGTCATGCTGAGACTCAAGCTACAGAAAGATGCTGCCTTTCCACCTGTTTCTAGATGTTTACCTTTCAAGTGGACAGAAAGCTCACAAATGCTGTGTGACTATTATGCCAGTATTGAACTGGTTTTAATTGCTGTAAGAGTGAAGATATAAACAAATAGATTAAAATAATATGTATTTTGCAGTAAAGCAGTGTTTCTCAACTGCAGGTATTGTAAGAAGATAAGAGAGCAAAGCCACAAAATCAGGTTTAGCTTATGCAAATATTCTATGTATTTATTCCAGAAAGAATTATAATCACTTGGTTGTGTCCAAATTAAGCCTGATACAGTAAAGTACTGCTCTGGAAACCTCAGGTTTATAGCTCTGAATGTCTGCTTACAACCGTGGTGAATTTGTTCTGTTGCTCTTGTATTAGCAAGTGACAACCGTCAAATACTCAGAACTTATCATTTTACCAGTAGTTCTTCATGGGATCACCCACATGTGTCATAACACAGAAATATTCACAAAACTAGTGCTAGTCATAATAACTCAAATTTTATGTGTTGGCTTGTTCTTTATTGCCATAACATATATTAATTTTTTCATCTGTCTTCTTTCCAGGAGGTAATAACCTCCTTATTACCTCCGTCCCTTTATTTTTCCTGTACAGTGGATTTTTCATAAAGCAAACATCACAGATATCTGTGGGATAATTCTTTCATTAATAGAAGTGAATTTAATAAATTACTTCAAAAAAGAACATTTCAAACCTTTCCATCTGCAAACAAAATTTAAAAATGAGTTTTGTGGAATCCCCCATAACATTTAACAGATATCTTTCTCTGAGTTTCTCCAATGAGCATTTCCATGTTTCTCTAGCAGAAAAAAAGATCTGTCTCCTCTAGAGAGAGGAGAACAGACAACGCCTTGGACTTTTGGAGGTCTACTCTTTTCTCCCCTACACAAAGAAGAAAAAAGTCACTAGAAAAGGTATTGAGAGCTTTTCCTGATATGTTTCCTCTCATAATACCTGTTGGCTTTGATGGGATAGGAACTTCAAGAAAGGTAAGGAATAAAGCTGACAAGTAGCACAGGATCAGAATGACAAGAGTCCTTATCCTGCAACTTTCTTGTTGTCAGCACTGAGTCATTGCAAACACTGAAGTTAATGGTGAGTTGGATTCATATCCAGCCTTGGCACTTCATGTCACTTCTTGCCCCTCTGTTTTTCCACTGCTTAGTGCACTTCATGAGATACATTCTTCAATATGTGAGGGAATTAGTGAAACTGACATCTCTGTTGTATTTAAGCTCCTGAGTTTTCTGTGTTCAGTCAAGTGACA
Source organism: Pachyramphus minor (assembly GCA_013397135.1). NCBI lineage: Eukaryota > Metazoa > Chordata > Aves > Passeriformes > Tyrannidae > Pachyramphus > Pachyramphus minor. The sequence goes on from VYXB01010334.1 coordinate 129,103, forward strand.
TTGTGTTTGGATTTTTTATCTTTCTCTCATACATTCTTTTCACTGCTGTCCATGTCCCAGTGGGAGTCAGATGGGCTACCCTGTACCTCTCCAAAACACAGGGAATGATCTGCATTGTGAGACCGGGAGAGTGTTTGTGCCTACCCAGACGTCTGCTGCTGCATGGAGATAGCACAGCATCTGTGACACTTGCCAACCTCATCTTTCTGTTGAAAGCTAGAAAGCATGTGATGAGGGTTGGTGTCAGAGCAGGTATTCGTGGATGGTTCTGCATTTGATAACTGTTACATGTGGTGTGTAGCTGTGAGGAAATTGATCTCTCCTGATCCTTTTCATATTATATTCTAGCTGGGAAAGTACTCTGCCTTGGGTTTCCCTTTATACCCAGGGCCCATAATTGGATACATCTGTTACATAATCTAATGTTTGTCTTTTTAGATCAATGTACAGTGTACATGCTGACAGAATTTGGATCACCTTCTGTATAAAAATCAGTTCAGTGGGAAGCAAGAATACACTTGCTAAATATTTGTGTAATTAGTGTAAAATCAGGGCACACACATATGCTGACAAGAGAATTTAACTTCCAGTAGAGGATATAATCTCCACCAGGAGGGTATACCTGCAGCAAAATTAATTTGTATTAAGCAAAATCACCATAGCTCATGCCCACTCACAAATGTTGCACTTATTCAGACAGGCCTTTGTATGTACTGAATGAACATTCCCTGGCACTAATGGTAATGTATAAAAGTGAATTAAATACATGCTATTAGTTGGAAATGAAAAGATTATGGGGGGGAGGGTGGAGGGTGGGGAGTGTGTGGGGAAAGGTGGAACAACACAGGCCTTTTGCAGGCCCAAAGCTACTTGTTTTGGATTGTAGGTAAGAAAAAGCTAAATTAGTGAAATTAAAAATCGGCTAAATATGAGAACAGGGTTTATTTTAATTTAAATGTATCATTAAGCATTCATAGACCTGAAAGTTGCCAAAAAAGCAATCAGTGGAGTTTTTCATTGCCACTGCAGTCTATGACTTGTTTGCAACTTTTGTCTCTAAGAATACAAGAGGTCAAGAAGTCTGTCTGTCACTTAACTCTTAAAATCTACTATGTGAGTGCTGTTATGCCTCACAGCAGTTCTAGGGTTGAGCTAGGCTTATGTGACTAGACCAAAAAACGTCCTATGCAATGCTGTGACAAGGGATAGCAGGTATCTCACAGCTAGTTTTAGATGTGGGGCTTTCAGGAGTCAGTGCATAAATGTTAACACTAGATCTGGCTGAGTTGAAGTAGGACTGGAAACTTAATGTCTTTTGCCTTGAATGCTGAAACTTCATGTTTAAAACATCCACTTAATGATTTTTGTATGTAACTAGAATTTGACCCCAAGGAAACATTTTCTATGGAAGATTGTTTCTGCATGACAAAAAATGAGAAGAGAAGAATAGTATAGTTTAAGCTGATAAATTATGGTTAAATATTAAAGTTTTAAGTTTAGGAGCTGGATAATATATTACATAAAATTGTTATGTAAAAATCAGGAAAAATAGAGTTCTCATGCAAGATTGTAAAAAAAATATTTTATAAGACAGTGTTAGGATTGGAGAAACTATCAGTATATTTCAGTGGTTCCTGTTCTAAACTGCTGCAATAATATCTTTCTTCTTTTCTTGCTATTCTGTTTCTTTGTCCTCAACCCTTCCCTTTTCACTTTTTTCTTCTCAATATCTAATTTTTTATTTAATTTCATTTAATTTTTTTGTTTCTAAAAGCACTTATCTGTTAAATTTCAAATTGAATCATTCCCCAAAATGCCATAAAGAAACACTTGCATGAAACTGGTTTAATGAACAAATACATCATAAACAAGCAGCCACATAGATCTTTTTAGTCTCTCAAAATGTGTGCTGTCTGCTGTGTGAGATCCCAGGATCTTAATAATCTTTAGGTGCCAGTCTTGAAATAGTTCTTTAAGTCCTGTTCATCTATAAACACCTTTTGCTTGCAGCCACCCACATACATAAAGCAGGTTAAATGGATATGGAGAGACACCTCATATCCTGTGTAAATCAGAACAGAAGTATCCTTTTGGATATGAGATAATGAATATTAGACCTCACAGCTTTGGTCTGTAGAGCAGTTGCCTCCAAATTGGGGTCTCTGCATCCTAGGGGGTACCCAAGACAATCTACTGGGGTGCAGGAAGTATATTTCTACTAATAAATACTTAAATAAAATTTAAAAATATTGTCTCTATTTATGTCATAGTTTTTAAAATGTCTGTTTTGTGTGTATTTTGTTAGTATACCTAACATTAGTATAGTATTCTATGGATGCAATTTTTAAATAAGCATACTTATACTGGAGTGCATATTCAAGAATTTTTCACTTATATGCATGCAAAATGGAAAACAAGACCTCTGCTCTAGACCATCTAGTTCACCTTGAGCACTATGAAGGTGTTGCATCCATAATGAATAAAATACATGTATAATCCTCTACTTAGGCCTGTATTTGTGTCAGGAATGAGCAATCCTATTAGCCATGATAAAAGCAAGTATCTTCTTTACCCAACAAAAATAAACAACTTCCAAGCTGTGCCTGGTTTTGCAGTTCTTGCTCATCCTTTGCAATTAAGACACAGTGAAAGCTGAGGGCACTGTGTTTTGACTCCTGCTCTTTGATAAGGGTTGCATGTCACAAAACACACATGGGACCTATTTAATTGGCTTTGGTATTTTCAGGTAATTTTCAGGTATTTTCAGCTAATTTTCAGCCTGCAAATGGCTGAACCTATGATTTGGGCTTACAAACAGAAGGAAGCCCTGAATGCAAAAGGACAGTCTGCCATCCTTTCTCAGTGTAAGCTGGAAGAGTTAGAGATGTGTTATTTGACAACCTCAATCAATTTAAGCACTGAAAATTATTATTTCCAACTCAATATATTATATTCTTGCAAGTTATTTTTCTTTTTTTTCCCCAATACTTTTATTTTTTTAAATTCTTTTTTTTCTGAAGGTGGTATATTCAGCACACACTAGCAAAATGCCATTCACAGAGCAACATTGGACTGCAACATGCATAGAGGAAAAGGTGAATAACTGACAGTTAAGTTTTGAATGGCAATGGAAGTTTTGTCCATACAAGTATAGCAGCAGCTCACCTGTAAAACCAGGGACATCCTTGTATGCCTGTTTTGGTCTGTTTTCCTCTTATTCTCAGACTGTGGACTGTGTAGGGCAAGGACTGTGTTTTATTTCTCTGTCTGTACACTGTCAGTAACTACTTCTATGCTACAAAATCATGCTCTTCATCCTGAACAAGAATGTACTAAAAATAATAATCAAAGCTATTGCAACAGCAGTAATTAGGGACGTCAAATGCAGAAGGTCTAATTCTATACTGCTAAACCACTGGAAACTGTCTGGAAGCAACCAAACAAGGAGGACTGACGCAGATGTGGGAGTAAAGTATTTGATGAGTGTGAGCAGAGACCTTGGGGTAATGAATACACTGTTTCCAGTAGAATATAAATTATGATTTTGTATTAGCAGTGGGTTTGAAATAGAAGATCAGTTTCTTCTCCACGGGTATAGAAGAGAGCAAACCTTTCAATTCTCCTCTGTTTACTTAGTCACCCCCAATAGCAAGAGCTTCACCACTTATTTTGAAGGGAAACACACATGAGGCTGCCCAGAGCAGCTTCTGCCTCCGAAGATCTGCCAGGCTCTAGTTCTGCACAAACGAGTTTGACATAAACAAGCATTGCCATCTGATGACAGAGCCTTGGTACTGCAGAGTGACTCTCTGCCTGAGGAAAGCTGACATTAAAGCAGGTGACATTTTCACAAATGGAACGTCAATAACTAAGCATCTGATTTTAGGTTTTTTTCTGATACCGTTTGACAATGATTTTCTCATTATTGGAATCCTGTTTTCCTGAACTAAGAAGGATTTAAGCAGCATGAAAGAGATCACTTTAATGCTTCTACATTAAAAACCCTAATTCCACTATAATAACATGTCTGTGTTCTGAGGCAATGGGCTAGCAACCCTTTTTGGTCTTTCCTGTCCATGCTGAGAATGCCACAGGCAGCAATGAGCAGTCTTGAATACCACTTCCTCCACAAGGTTTCTATTCGGTGCTATGGACTCTAGAAGCCTCACTCCATCATTATTTCAGATGCTAGCTTGGACATTTTACTAACTTTTGTAAGTTATTTCTAGGGGCGGAAGAACTGGTAGAGGCCTCATCTGGAGTACTGTGTCCAGTTCTGGGCTCCTCTGTGCTCCTCCTGGACGGAGTCCAGCAGAGGGCAACAAAGATGACTTAGGAACTTGAGCATCTGTCCTATGAGGAAAGGCTGAGGAAGCGAGGAAGCTGGGCCTGTTCAGCCTCAAAAAGAGATGACTGAGAGGGCACCTCATCAATGCCTCATCAATGACCTCATCAAATGTTGTTTGTTGTTTGGTTGTTTTTTGTTTTGTTTTGGTTTTTTTTTTGACAAAAAATTGGAGTGATTACTTAAAAAACTTTTAACTTACGCATTTTACAAGATGAGAAGTGGTAGCAAATACAATATTGATGTAGCATACTCTTTGCTCTGCTTGCCTGGTAGAATCTTATGGGTAAGTAGAAAATACAAAGATTTTAAAATTATGGTTCAATATTTATATTTGTATTTCAGAGGCATGTTGACTTCTTTTCTGGGATCTACTGTCTGCACGGTAAGTGCTTTGTCACCCTACGGAAAACTGCAAAGGTACACTCGCAGAGCTGGTCTCACAAACGAATGCTGTTAGTGTTCCCGCTTCCACAAGAGGGCACCAGGAGAACACGGCACGGGAAAATCCCTTCACGTTAGTTGAAATCAACCTTGTAGTTCAATTCTACTTATTAGTCAGTCAGAGTCGTATAGCGCATAGTATCAGATAAAGCCCATTTAACATCTGCTACATGGAGAAATTATTTTTTAGGCATTTTGTACTCATAATTACCGAAGTTTAAACAGCAGTTTATGCCATCTGGTATCTTTCACTTGTGTCCAGAGATGTGGAGTGCTTTGTTATCTTAGTCATAAATAAATGTTCTATTCTATCTTCTATGTGTGCATATTGTCCCAGAAATTCACACAGATGAAAGGAAGCACGTTCTGAAACAATGAAGACAAAATACTTATTATTCTTCTAGAAATCATCCTGATAATTTCCCGTGTGCAATTCCTCCTCATACAGCTATTGCAGCAGGCAGGATACACTGTTCCAGTCCTAATCATCATAGCATTGCAAGATAGAGAGTATCTGGTGAAGTGACATGGACTTGCAAATAACTTCAGTGTGTCTTGCTGCATCTTACCCTCTGTCCACCCAGACAGCACATAACATCTGCAGTTTTGGGACCTTCGCACTAAGAAGATTCTTCTTCAGAAAAAGTATCTAGAGCTGCCTTTCTGCCATGGGTACTTTTACTTCAGGGGGAAAAAAAGACCTCTGTGAAGGAGTTTCTCACTTTTTGGCTGTCATTTGAACCTACAAGTTGTAACCTTCATAACAGAATACCTGGGGATTTCTTATCAGCATTTGTTTTAGTTTCAAAGTAATTACACATTTGGGATTTTATGTGCTGGGTGAAAAGTTTGTTTCAAAGCAGTTACATGGCTTTGGAAGCTTAGAGTTCTAAAACTGCTGTGAACCGTGTTGTCTGGTTGACGTCATCTGTGCGCAAATAAGACTGTGTTTTCTTCTATATAGAAGTAAGCTGTTTCAGCAATGTTTAGTCAACCAGCACTGACCTTCTCAAATCCACAAATTCATTTTCAATGAATGTTTAACTACTGTTTTCTAAAGGCACATGTAGAACCTACTTTTAAACTTACACTGATTTTATTGTTACCACACAGCATGATTACTGTAGGGCTGCACAGCTTGTCTACAATCTACCATCAGATACTAATTTTTAAATGCAAAGTCAACTTTCTATGCTACAGTGGAATTCCAGAAATTACCAATATGTGCATATATTCTAAAGGAGAGGGGTGTAGAAATGGATTAATTTAAGTGTAGTGAATTGCCTGGAGTACAGAAAGTTAAGAACATGCTCTATATGCTAAAAATAATTATTCTGCTTCCATAGTAGAAAATGCTGATCTGGATGGATTTGTAAGAAACCAGAATCCTTTCAAAGGATTTCTATTTCAGTTCACAGTTTACTTGTTTCTACCCGGCTTCTATGGCAGGAATGGAGGAGTAAAACTCTTATCCCACTCATTTCACAAATTTGAAAAGTTCTCAGCTGAGGTTTCATCTTAGAACTCAAGGAGAGTATGCATAGCTCTGTGAGTAAAATGAAAGAGGTTATCCTCAGGCATGGGCATTAAAACTTTAGGTTGTGTCCATTTTGAACCGACCCTGATTATTTGATACTGAAGTACAGCTCTTCCCACAGATTACTGATGTATTTGTTAGAGTCTTCACATTTAAGATAAATTGTGCCTAATCAGAAATTCTGGAGTTTGTTACCATGACTCATAAATTCCCAGGCTGTTCTGTCTACTTGCTTCTACCCAGGTTAAGTGCCCTAATCCAAAATTTTATGGGATTTTTGGCATTAGTTGTTCTCCACTATTAACACTGAAGTAGCTGCTATAGATGGTTGTAAAACATTGTTTACCCTTAAAAAATGAGGTAACTTCAATGTTTTTTAAATTTTTCAAAATCCACCTGCCGCTCCAAGAACATTTTTATTCTGCTGGGCTGGTAACTGCTTGCCAAAGACTGAAATATTCCATTCAGCAGAGAATTACAACTACTTATATCTAATATCTTTGGGATGCTCTGTAATTCTGGGCATGGCTAAATTAGGTTGAAGTTGTGTATGCTTTAAGGAGAAGATGTTTATGCATGCCTTTGAAGTATGTAATGTATAGACATGCAATGTGCTCTGGGTGAAGATAGAATGTATGTATATGCAAAGAGGTGCACCTTTTAGAAGATTTTTGCCCTGTGTTTGACACTGACTGGGAAGACTTCAGTCCGAGATTTCCATTTAGAATTTGAGACTGTGCTCATTCAATTCTACTGAAAAGAATCAAGTTTTTAAAATTACTGTTCTCCTTAGATAACGGAAATATAAAACAATGGCTAGTACAACAAATCTGCACTATATAGAGTAAATCACCCATATTCAGATTTGTGTTTGTCAAATTACTATGTGAGAGGATATATCTAGGGTCAGGTGTTGGGTGAACTTGGTTTCCCACACTATATTAGCACAAATTCCCACAATATTAGCAGGAAAATATATTATTTGATTTTGCTGCAAAACCAGATAGTCTGGAATCAAAAGAGATTAAGGAGGGTCTAGGTTCCCTTGCAGCAATATTTGTATGAAGTGCATTAATTTCTGACTTTTGAAGTGGGACTAAACATACATCTTTCTATTGAACAGGTTTGGAGAATTTGTTACGAAAATCTTATTGGATCCAGCTGCCAGTGGCTGTTTCCTTGCAGCTTTTTTATAGTGTGGGTATTTTGGGTCACAAGCGGTTAGCGTGATCTCTGTACACAGAGTAAGTTAATACTTGATGGAATCGGTTACTAAATGTGTGTTTTTCCTGTACTGATGGGTCAGCATAAGAACATTTCTGTGTGGCAGAAAAATACTAACCTCACTCTGTAGATTGTGTGCAGTTCACCATAACCCACATGCCGCATGCAGTTTTGCAATCAAGTGGTGAAAGAAGCGGACTTCTGAATTTTTGGGCACGCTTCCAAGAGCGTTAGCATGGAAGCGTGACCATTGCAAAGAGCTGCCAGCACCCCTGTCTCGATTGACTTTCTGTGCCGTTCACATAACGGATGCCCAAAGCATCCTTCCCCCGCCTCCACCCCCGCAATGTATAAGAGTGAGACAAGACTTGGTTAAAAAACAAAACAAAACAGGTGTACTTGCGGGGACTGGGATTTCCCCGCCGCGGATATTTTAGAGAGCAGGGGTGATGACAAGGTGCGCTGCCGCTCGTCGTTCTCACGCCCGTCCCCGCCTTCCTGCAGCCCAGCGGTGTGGGGGGCGGTGGGGACGGGGCCGCTCCCCGCCCGTGTCCCCGCCCGTGTCCCCGCCCCGCCCCGCCGGGGTAAGTGGCGGCGTCGGTCGCCTCGTCCCCAGTGTAGCCTGCCGCCACCATGACGGACCGCTCCACCTTCGATACCAATGTCATCACCATGACCCGCTTCGTGATGGAGGAGGGCAGGCGGGCGAAAGGCACCGGGGAGTTCACGCAGCTCCTCAACTCCCTGTGCACGGCCATTAAAGCCATCTCCACCGCCGTCCGTAAAGCGGGCATTGCCAACCTGTGAGTCCCGGGATGCACCCCACACCTTCCCGCATCCCCGCGGGTCCTCCAGGGTGATGGAGATGGGGGTGGGGATGGGAATGGGGATGAGTGTTACCAGGAAGGTCTGTGAGTGGGGTTGCATAAGCCCACCCAGCTGTAACTCCATTTGGGTCTTGGTTTCTCAATTTTCTCAAGTAACACGGATCCTATGACTTTTTAATAGTGTTAAGCATGCTGTCTTTGAGCGATGTCTCCCGATAATAGATCTTCATGCAAACCTTCAGCAAGTTTGGGTGCTTTGAACCGTAAGACCAAACAGACTGAAAGACAAAGCCTGTCAAAATATAGCTGAATTATTGCTTATTGCATATTGCTTACTAACAAAGCACCATTTTATGCTTTGAGGTGTTTATCAAATTGTGGCTTTTTTCCTATTGCATCATAGCAGCTAGAGTTTTTCCATGAAACTTTGGATGTCTAAAGCTTTTAGAAAGTGCACTGGTTAGGAACAGTAGTGTCTGTAGTCAGCCAATAAGAGGGAAGTTGCTCTGGAGATGCATCAGTAGGAAATTAGAACTCATGAAATGTGAGACAACTGAAACTGGCTGTAGGTAACTAATCCTCCTAAGTATTTTACTTATTGTTCATATGCCCAGTTGTATATTGATCAGGGCATTGGACGTGGGCTGCTTCATCGCTTACTGGAAACTGTAAAGACAAAAGGACTTTTTCTCTACAAGCCATGCAGTGGAAAATATAAGAAAAAGGCAAAAAATCCTCCACTTTATGCGTGTTTGAACTGTTTCTCTGTTTTGACTTCAGATTTTGTGTAACTGTGATAATTTTTAATCATTATGTGCTAGCCCTTTCATGTCTGTTGATACAGACCAGGGTTTCCCAGCTGTAACCTAATTTGTAACTCTAAGGTCCCATTCCTTTTGTGTCCTACATGTGTGTCTCTTGACAGCTGCTCACAGGTTCAATACCTGTGCAAATAGACTTGCCTTATGATATACGGTGGGTTTGACTCTCCAGCAGTGCTGGGGTGCTAGGCTTCAGACTTGTAAGCCTCCTTGAGCCTTACATCTCCCACTGTGGGACTGCGTTTTATAAACAGGACATTGCTTTGCTGTTGGGGAATGTGAACAAATAAGGATCACTAGAATCCATTTCTTTGGATCGTCCCCAGGCTCAACTATGTGCTTAGTGCTGCCCAGCAGGGAAGGTGCTGAACAGCTGGGGAAGACATACGGACCCTTCCCAGCTTCCGGCTCCGCAATGGACACTTTGCCCTCCCCACCCCAGAGTCCCCAGCAGGCAAGATGTGAGAGCTGTAGCTGCTGCTATGCCTCCACTCCTAAATCATGGTGTTCAAAGTAAACTTTTTTTCTAAAAGCACTTTCACAATTGCAGGAAAATGTCCAAGCCACTGTAAGAAAGAGAGAGAGAAAAAGACAGATTTTTTGTTTGTCTCATGCATTAAACTGAAGAAATGCAATGCATTCCTAAAGTAATGTGTTCAGTGTTATTAAAAAAACCCTGAAATACTGGTGTTCGGTGTAATCAATGAACCGGAGCTGAAGTGCGTAAGAGTCATCTGAATGTATGCTGGCTATTGTTTTTCTCTTCTAAGAATTAAACTTCCTCTTTCTTGGTTTTGCATACTTTCAAAATCACCTATCATAAGGACTTCAGTACTTCCGGATGCCAAATAGTTTGATCTGGTTAGCTCACAGTGTTTTATTTGTGTTTCTTATTTGTATTTCTCAGTTCTTTTCCCAAGGACTTGTTTACTTAAAATCAAAACTGAAAACAGTGAACCATAAAAAAGCTGATTTATCTGTGAGCAAAGTTTTTCTGCTTCAATTTGCACATCATATTGCTAATCAGGGGTCTGTATGTATATTACACACAGAAGTTGCAGCATAACTTGTGTGATCAGATTCACACATATAATCATATATATATATTATATATGTGTATTCATATACTTTTTAAGTGTAAGTTTTCTAATGAAGTCTTAAGAGCCTAGGATTCAGGGACAGTATTTAGGTCTTGAAGTTAAGAGGTCAGTAAGAAGCACAATTGTAATTCAGCCTTCACAGCCTGCTCCAGTTGTGTTTACCTGTAGTTTACGAACTACTGAAAGGTGATTCTTTATTTTGTATTCCCCACATTCAGCAACTTCTAGATTTGCCACCACAGGTAATGTTAACAGGTCTCAGCAAGAGATCACTGGGCAGGAAATAGAAAACAGTCTTAGAGAGCTGAAATATCATCCAAAAGTGCTCTGTGTTTTACAAGAGGTTTTACAAATATATGTTTGCCAGAAACATCACACTTTGGAAGACACAGTGCTCCGTTTTCATTAAATGCTCTCTCTTGCCATTGCTCTAGCTATGGAATTGCTGGGTCTACCAATGTGACAGGAGATCAAGTAAAAAAGTTGGATATTCTTTCCAACGACCTGGTGATTAACATGCTCAAGTCATCCTTCAGTACTTGTGTTATTGTCTCAGAAGAAAACAGAGATGCTGTGATAGTGGAAACTGAAAAACAGGTTAGTTGCTTTAAAAGTTCTCCCTGCTTGATTTTGGATCAACCTTTAAAGCTGTATTGCTTCAGATCTGAGAAACTAAAACCAGCTAAAAGTTTAGAAAACAGGTACTTTCCTGTATTGGCAAATGAAAATGGAGAGGGTAGATGGAGAGAATGTCAGTCAACATTTGTCCTTTCTATAATTTCTGCTCTCCAGATGTTTGTTGTTTTCATTTTTTTTCTCCGTTGTTCCTCCCCACCTTCCTTTTTTCCTGCTTTTTACTTATTGTGGAAGAAACGTTTCTTTACACCCCATCTGATCTCTGGAACTATGCTCTGAGTCAGTGAAGCCCTGTTGTAAAGTCACTTTGTCAGTAGGACACTGAGGAGCTGCTCTATGCAGCATAAATCTCGAGGTCTTTAATTCATGTAATTCTCCTTGAAGCCCCTGAAAGACTTAGAAACAATGAAACAACAGGAGTTTTTACATATTTATTGTTTATGTTGACAAATCTGCATGCACTTCTTGAAGGATAGTTCGTTTTTCCTATCTAATATTTTGCTGTGATCGTGTAAAAATTTGAGTAAAAAAATGGTAAAAATAAATGATTAAAGCATAATTTGAAAAGCAGTTCTTTCTTTTTCTCCCTGTTGAAAAATCTTCAAAGTTGATTTTATGGGCATTGGATGAACACAGATTGCCTTAGATCTGAACAAATATTATCAATGATTGTCAAAGAACACTGAGGGAGATTCAGTATTAATGCTTTTCTAAACTAAATGTGAGCTAATATGGTGTTTTTATCAATTCCTACCCAGAATTCCTTCTTGCAGGGTAAAGTACTGCTGGACTTAAATAAATTTCTGGCATGCAGGATAAATTCAAATGAAAAGTGAATAAACACTCTTGTTACACATTATTAGTAACATGACTGTGAATAAAATAAGGGGGGAACAAGATACTTAAAAGGTACACTTAATTCAACTTTTTCCCCTCTACTGACGATTTCCTATACCTACAGGAATCCTTTATCCAACAATAGGCAGGGACCATTTTTTCTTAGTCCCCAAAACCCAGGGCAAGACCAACCTGACTAAGGTAATTTCTGACCACAGAAATTTATCTGCTTCAGAGCACAGATAAAGTGTAATGTATAGTTTAGGCATGTAACCTGTTAAAGGCCTTTTTAACATCTCTAATTTTTAGCTCTACTTGAAAAAGGCTGATCTTCTTCATTTGCCTTTTTCTTTATGGTTCAGAAAGCCATGTTGTTGCAGAAGAGCAAGTGCAGCTTAGCTTAGATGGTGGATATTACAGGATGCCTATTAAAATGGATTAGCTTTAATTGCACAGATGAAGCTAAACTAATAATTTTAAAGTATTCCCATTTTTTTTATTTCATGTTAAAAATTGTGTAGGAAAACTTCACCTTTCCTGTGTCATCATCTGCTAGGTACTTTAAAAATTTCTCAGTTCTGCTTTGTTACAAATCACAGTTATAATCAAGAATGAAATTGGAGCCAAAGAATTCCTAACAGTTGAATTCAGCTCCTTTATAATCTATAAAAGCCTTTTAGCTTACAGTGCTGTGTAAGTCTTTGAGAAAATTTATCTCCTGGAATGTTTTTATTCGGGCAAAGTGGGTAAATAATGTCACTAATATAATTCAATCTTTTGTATTTTCTAGGGTAAATACATAGTCTGCATAGACCCTCTAGATGGTTCTTCGAACATTGACTGTCTTGTTTCCATTGGGACCATCTTTGCAATCTATAGAAAGGTAAAATGCTTTCATGTAAGATAGGAAAAAAACTGTTATTGTGAAACTTTTGATGAGATCTTTTACATCTTAGATTTAGATCACATCTTAGGTTTCATGAGTATTTATCTTGAGACAAAATACCATCTAGTTGTCATCTACTTGGAGAATGTGCTTTCAGGTTTTCTTTTCTTTTCTCTGTACTAATAGCCCTGTTAGCCTTAGGACGGGCTTCAAACACAAACCAGAGCTGGAACATGTAATGTGAATTTGAAGTGTCTAATTCATTCTGAAAGGCAGAACCCTGTCTTGAGAAGCTTGAAATACCAGATTTACAGGTCACAACATGGGGTAAAAATTAAGTCAGATAAAACACACCCAACTGTCCATTTCAATCATCTTTTGTATGTTGTCATATATCCCAAAGTAGCTATTTTTCAACTTCATTTTTGCATGAAGCAAAACAAAACAAAAAGAAATCCCAAGTACTTTTGGTCTGCTTTGAACTCAGTGAGTAATTTTTACTTCTTGCTTTTCAACTGTGCCTTAGAGTTTCCTCTGAGCTGTGTTCATCATCACCTACAAGGAGGTACACAACTCTTTATTATCTCCTTAATCCTTTCCTGCTTCCTGCATTCCAGCTAGGCTTATACAAGAGCATTTCTCTATTGATGTGTTTGTATCCTCAATATAATTTGTATTAGTGCATCCAATAGGAATCTCAGTTGTGGATCATGGAAACATTTGTGCTACCTCATGTATGGATGTGGAGTAGAAGACTGCTGCCTATCACAGGTAGTGTAGTTATGTACCAGCAATAGAAATGAAGTGAAATTGATTATGCTCCTTCTTATTCTAGGTGTCCCCTGATGAACCTTCTGGGAAAGATGCTTTACAACCTGGACGTAATCTTGTGGCAGCTGGTTATGCTCTCTATGGCAGTGCCACAATGCTGGTACTTGCCACTTCTGCTGGAGGTGTAAACTGTTTCATGCTGGATCCGGTGAGAATGTCTTCCGTTTCTTTGTTTCTGTATTAAGGGTAACAAGGTACTGTCTATAAGAAGTTTTTGTCCCAAACAAAATCAAACAAAGGATTAATTTTCAGGCTAACATGAAGGAATGAAGTGTAAGTGTACTTGTGCTTGTGCTTGTACTTCTAACGCATCAGCAGTAATGTCAAGAGACTTACATTGTGCTGGCCCACTGCAGCACTGCTATGTGTGACTCAACAACAGGAAGACAGCTGAGCCAGCGAGGCAAATACACAGCATGTATAATCATGTGATACTGAAAAGGAGCTGTTTTCTGCAGTGCAGAATGCCCTTTAAGTCTTATTTGTCTTTTCCTTAATGCTAGGGCCTTAGTAAACCAGAGGAACAGAAATATTTAACCTTTTCCTGTGTTTTCAGATCCCACCATGATGTGTAAAAGAGTAAGTGACATGTGTAGGTGTGTTTGGCATTCTAGCATGTGTTTACTGTACGAGTTTTAAAATAAAAGTCATGTTGATCATAGTAGAAAGTAGTTTACTTTAGTGACTTTTTTCTTTTAATCAGTCAGGCTGTGCCACCTGCTGGTCTTGAATTTTTATAACCCACAGGGGAGAAGCTGCAGGAAATATAACTTGGTGTAGTAGTAGCTTAAGTAGATGCATGCATTTGTGTCTATATTTAGGTAACATTTTTTTGAACATGCGTGCATGTTATTTTGTTCATGCTTAGCACTGTCCTAGAAATTTACTATAGAGAAAACTAAACAGACCAGCCCTTGGTCACAGAGATTGGCTCTCTTGACCACAGGCTTCCAAGCAAAACCAACTGGACTTTTTTAATATCTACAGCTATTTGAAGATGCTTATGAATTGGTTCAACAAGCACTCTCAGTTTTCAAACTCCTCTGAACTGTACATTTTTAATAAGTCTAACAAATGGGCGGACAGCTTAACAAATTTACAGACAGCAGCATTTTTTTGGCATAGAAAAGGAATAGAGAGCTTGGAATGGTAGAATGAAGAAGCTTGCATGATCCCAGGATCTGTGCTCCGTCTGTGTTTTATGCATGTGGATTGTAAAGACCACTTTTTTTTAGGCATGAAATTATTTTTAAAAATTGATGGTGGTAGTAGATTTTTATTAAATTCTGTGTATGGTTGGGGTTTGCCTTGATTTGTAAATAAATGAGCAATTAATGTTAACAAATAGTTTTTCTTTCTTTCTGTTAGGCGATTGGAGAATTCATTTTGGTGGAAAGGGATGTGAAAATAAAAAAGAAGGGAAATATCTACAGTCTCAATGAAGGCTATGCTAAATATTTTGATCCTGCAGTCACAGAGTATCTCAAAAAGAAAAAATTCCCTGAGGTAAAAGATACTGTTTCAGAGAAATTTTCTGATGACAAGCAACTCTCATGAGTTCCAGCTTTATGATCAATCATTCTCTCATGCACTTTTCAGAGCTTGTTTTCGTTTCTTATCTCTTTATAATGTAACCTGATGTAGGATGGATGATAACAGCAGTAGTTGATGAGGCCAGATATTTCACCATTTTTCAGTACTACACTGCACCTTTTTTAATTTTTTGTTTCCCTTTCATTCTTTTTTCTTTTTTTTTAAATCTTCCTTCCTGGAGGGGGCCCGAGTAATGGTACTGGAGGCAAAGCTGGGCATTTGGTAATCAAGCAGAGAGGAAGTCTCATCTGGTGATGAAGAAATTTGATTGGCATATGTTAGATTATTGCTTCCGCACAGCAACATCCGAGTAGATGGAGAAGCGAGTGGAGATGGCAGTGGGTCATTGCTCAGTGGTAACACAAGCTGTGTCCTAAGGGTGCCTCTCACTTGGAAATCTAGTGTAGTTTCAAGGCCTGCTTTGTGGTTGTGCAGCTTCCTGGTGTCAGGAGGCCCAAAGCTCCAAGGAGTGCCTGTAAAAGCATGTCTGCTCTCATGCCTTACAGATGTCATCGCTGGAGTTATTACATTGACACTTACTATTGTTAAGTGTTAGCGTCCCTTCCTGACTTCCTGATCTTGCTTTGGAAAAAGTCTGCTGTTTTCGTCTAATATCTTTCCAGGCTTAAAATGTTGTTTATTTAGAAATTAAATTATTCTCTGGAGTATAATAAGGAAATACTACCAGTAGTCAACTATTAACTTTTTCTTAACAAAAAGTTGTGGAAGCTGGCAAAAATGGTTGGAAGAAGTTGGAAAGATCATATCTTTTGCTCCCTGATTTTTTTCCTGCTATAAAAGACAAAACCCCAACATCAATTCCTAGCACTTGCTTTTTTTTCTACTGGAAATGCAGTGTTTCCCAAGGGTTAGAGCTGATGAAGAGCTGAGATGCATTTTCTGCTGTTGGCACTACTGCTCATCTATGCTGAATTCTTCTGCCTGTCCTTTTCCTTGGATTTTCTCAGTTAGAATGTGAGAAGGATACTGATATATTCACCAAAACTACTTTGAATATTATTGATCAAGCACAGGATGGACATAACATCCCCTAGATGTTAGGACTGCTAAAGGGGAATGTGGGAGAGGTTAACCTGGTGTGCTCAAAAGTTACTTTTCTTTAAATGTCTTTCTGTAGGATGGCAGTTCACCATATGGTGGGAGGTACATAGGATCTATGGTGGCTGATGTGCATCGCACACTGGTGTATGGAGGAATCTTTCTGTATCCTGCTAACTCTAAAAGTCCCAAAGGAAAGGTAAACCTGAATAAACCCAGTTACATTATGTAGACATTTCACTATCAAGATCAATATTTTTATTGCAGAACCTGTGTTTTGTAACTGGTAGCTTGCATTTCTTGTGTGTGGATATGGCTACCCTTTGCATTGTGTCACTTGTCAGACACCTACTTTAAGGCTGCTGCTAACCTGTTCCAACTGCACTGACTTTTCTTTATCTGCAAATGTATCTGGATTATGGAACATATCAGGAGCTGTGCTGTTCAAACAGGCTTCTCTGTACCATCTCAGCTGAAAATGTGCTGGCCCCAGTCAAGCAAAATATTACAAAGCAAACAATCCATATAACCCTGTGATTCCTATTACAAGATAGTTTGTAAGAAGCCTAAATGTAGTTGGCCCATTAGGAGAAGCTCTGCCAAAGAGAAAACCATCTGCATTTTGTACTTGGTAAGAGGGCCTCATCTGGAGGAACTGTGCCTGGCTGCCTCTGCAGCAGGTCAGTCTGATGGCCAGTCAGGGAAGGTCACACGCTTACAGGCTGATTGGGGGACTGTTTATTCAGCAAAGACCTTGGATCTGTTTTGTAATTGTCTGTAAATTATTGCTTCATGTTGCAGATAAGATGCAGTTATTCATTAGAGAAACCTAGTGGCACACTCAGGGCTGGTGTTTTCCTTTTTTTCACACAGTCCTGTGTGGTCTGCTGCCTTGTTAATGACTGTGTTGAACTTGCAAGCTTTATCTCTGTGTAAATAGCATAGTGCAAACATGAGCTATGAAGAAAGCACTCAAATTGGGCAAATCCAGCAATTCACTGTGTTTTGTTTAATAGAAAAATCCACACAATTTCATTCTTGAGTCAAAGGTTATATGAAATAAAGAATACTTGTAACATTAATTGGTTTGAAATCCAATGCTAAATATATTTACATTTCATGATTTTCAACATTGGGCTGACTACTGCCATTTTGACTTTTGTCTTCTAGCTGAGACTGCTCTATGAATGCAATCCTATGGCTTTTGTTATTGAGAAAGCTGGGGGAATAGCAACAACTGGACAACAAGCAATATTAGATATAGTGCCTGAGGATATTCACCAGAGAGTGCCTGTTGTCTTGGGATCTCCTGATGATGTAAAGGAGTACCTTGAGATAGTCAAGAAGCATTCAGCTAAGTAAAGAAAGCTTGCTGGAGTCACCCTGCAGAGGAGAAGAGATGCCTTACAGCTGAACCAAAGAACAAACTCCAGCACTGCAAAATTGAACTGTCTGACATCTGTAGCAAAAGGGCAAATAAGCCATATTTTCGTAAGATTTTTTTAAAGTTAAATCTTGCGTAATTGCATTGTTCAATGGAAGGCATTAAAAGATTGCATTAAGTAAAGCATTAAAAGTTAAAGCAATGGAAAAATATGTTTTCTTTTTCATTTATGATTTGTGATTACAAGAGAGGCGCTGTGTTGCAAGGAAATACTGTGTTGCATTCAACAACTGCTTTCTCAGGCAAGTTACAGACTATCGCCAGTGTATCTGACTCTCCTCTTGACTCTGTCTGCTTCTAAAAATCTTGTGAGGAATACTCAGCAACCTCTTACAGTGAGTGACCTTTCCTAGACTGATGGCTAGGTCCCAGAAGTTGCTCAGTGTACTTTAGTCTGGGATTGCTCTGACCAGGAATTAAGATTTGTGAAATGTGTGTATTAGTATATATTAATTCTGACACATACTACTAGTATTGACAGTTGTCAGTCTATCATATCCAGTTACACAAGGATGGAAAATGACATGTTGGGGGGGGAGGCATGTTAATTGAACAAGGAGTATGTATAGACAGCTTGTACATAGACAGATTCTGCTGTGGTCAGCTGACTATCTTTGCCAGAAATTAACCTGCTTACTTGATGAAAACACAAACCTGCGTTTTGCTAGCAACCCCCACCAACTGTTCTTTGTATTATTTTGGGATTGTGGCTTACCATGGAAAAGGATTCTGATGTGCAAGCAGCAGGAAGGGGCGAAATTACCACAAAGCGTACTGATGTTTAATACACTGATTCAGAGCATGCTGCTGGGAACAGAATTCTAGTGCTTGGAAGCCAGGTGCCTGTCTACCTGTCTGGATACAGTTCATGGCTGTGACTCACAAGCTTTTTGAACTAATTAAAATCTACAAATCTCTGATATTTCTCACTGCCCACTTACCTCCACCAAACTCACACTAAGGAAGATGTGGATGTTTCTGTGGGTAGACTGGCATCATACATGGACTCCATCCATCGTCTGTGAGGCCCTGTCTATGGGTGCCATGAGCTATAAACTTGCCTGCTTGAGGATTTTGCATACATCAGTGCAGATAGCCTGAGTGAGTGTGGTTCTTCTTGTAAAACAAGAAGGAGTGTGGGGGAACCTGGAGTCCATGGTGCCAAAGGCATGCTCTATAAGGGTTCACACAGAAAAAACCTGGGGACTCTTGTTCTGACAGGTCACTTGAAGCATTTGGAATCATACTCTCAAACCTTAGAAAGCTGAATAAACGCATCTCCAAATTGACAAGGGGCAAGATGTTTCTGACAGGGACTGAACGGCCTAGTTTCTGCTGAAAATGTTGTTTCTGATGAGGCTTTGCTTGTGATTACAGAGCTTTCAGGGGTCTGAGCCCTTAAAGGACTGCAACAGTGCTGGCCATAGTCAGCTTGGACTACAGTGCCTCAGTAGTCTATTAGCATAACTTGGCAGACAGTATCCACAACAGCAATTTTTGTCTAATTACAGTAATTCCTTGTCTGTGTTTTGCCCTCAAGCTTGACAAGAATCTCTGGACTGCATGTATTTATTTTTGATACACCATATTGGCAGCAGGTAAAGGTTGTAGGAGGAAAGTTAATACCCCCCAAGTTTGCAGTTCCCAGTCTTGGTTTGGTTTTGCCTTTAGGCTGAGAGTTTATAGTTAGCATTTTTCACACTGTGAGATAGGTTCTTCTTCCAATCAGTAATATGTAAGCCCACATTAGAACAACATCCCTGGCCACCAGTGGGGAAAACTATTCAACAATCTCCTTCCACATCCACCCTCCTAGAGCTCTCCCTGCCCATCGATCCAGGGCAGGAGGGTCAGTTTGCCACAGTGTCTGCTGCCAGCCCCCATGGCAGTACTTCCTACTGCCCTGCTCAGAGTCTGAACTGTGACCTTTCATGAAAGGTCAATAGCTCCAATTTCAGCTGGCGCCATCCAAGTGACTAACATTTCATATCTCTTAGGAAAGGTGTCACCTTTAAGACATAGGACTGGCCTATACACAAGTGGAAGTGTGAATTGTCCCCAAGAGCTCTTGTGTAATATTTATGTTAGAGGGCAAATCTCCCACAGGTCTGTAAAATTGAGGGTTTTATTTTTTTAACCTTTCTATGCTGTTCCAATCCATTGCACTGAGGGACTCTCAGGCTTATAGGGGCTCATCACACATTTTTGAAACAATATGTTTTCTCCCCCCTCCCCAAAATGGTAATTATTTATATAGCTAATCATTGAATATAATCACTCAGGTTTTTATCACTCAGTGGTCACAGTATTTGTCAAAACAGGGTGACATTTTCATGCAATGCAATCATGTACTTTTATCCATGTTTTATTCTTTTATTTATCTGTGCTACATTGTTGACTGCAATATTTAAGGAAAGCTTGATTGTAGAATCTGTGTCCTTTACCTACTAGCATAAGTAAGTTAATCTCTTATTGAAGGAGTGTTATTTGAGAGCAGTTCAAAGCATTGTGCTTTATACATAGTAAAAAAATCCAAGACCTGTAGAAAACATTTGAGGAATTTTCACTTAAAAAAATCCCCAAAAAACAAGAGGCAAATAGTAGACTGACTAGCTCTGAGAAAAACACCCTTTGAATGACTAACTCTAAAACAAACCTCCTGCTAGAAGATGATCTGAACTTTGTCTTTTTGACTGATGCAAAAGATCACTTGGAATCAACAGAAGATCTGCATGTGATCATAGAATCATAGAATCAGATGGGTTGGAAAGGACCTCTGAGATCGTCAAGTACAACCCTTGATCCACTACCACCGTAGTTACTAGACCATGGCACTAAGTGCCCATCCAGTCTCCTCTAAAATACCTCCAGAGACAGAGAATCCACCACCTTCCTGGGCAGCCCATTCCAGTGCCTGACCACCCTCTCCAAAAAGAATTTCTTTCTAATATCTAATCTAAACCTCCCCTGGCCGAGCTTGAGACCGTGCCCTCCTGTCTTACTGTTGGTTGCCTGGGAGAAGAGACCAACCCCCACCTGGCTACAACTTCCTTTCAGGGAGTTGTAGAGAGTGATGAGGTCTCCCTTGAGCCTTCTCTTCTTCAGGCTGAACAACCCCAGCTCCCTCAGCCTCTCCTCATAGAAGGAGGCTGTGTTCACCAGCCTGGTTGTTCTTCTCNTCTCCCCCAGCTTGGTGTCATAAATGTTAGAATGTTTAAGTTGTTATAAATGTTTTGATAAATGTCAGAAGCCATAGGCCAACTGCTCTCCCCTCCCTACCCCCCAGCATTTCTTATTTACTAATTTGTTTTGGTATGCTTATGGTATTCTAGCTACACAGAAGAGAGATTTTGCATTAGAAGCATTTTAGTACTGGTTATGAGTACTGGTCAGGCTGGCAGCTGCCATGATGATGAAATTAATGTGCAGAATGTAATAGCTCTATGTTAGGCAGCAGATCTCTTTGCATGTATAATGTGAATTCCTGTCTCTTTCTTTTATTAATGGTACTGTGTGCTATCCCAGAGATCCTTAAATACAGTTTTTTATTTGTTTGTTTGTGTTTTTGTTTGTTTCCTGGTTTTGTGTTTTGGGTTTTTTTTGTTTGTTTTTGTTTGTTTGTTTGTTTGGGGTTTTTTTTGTTTTGTTTTTTTTTTTTGTAAAATCTGTTCTAAGAAAGTCTCTTAATTGCTAAAAATTGCTCTGGAATATTTGTCCTGTGATGTGAATGACGTCATATACTTTTAATTAGATCACAGTGGTAAAAAAGAGAAGTCTTCAAGATTGCTTTCTTCTTCCACCATTGCCTTAGAGATGTAGTGCAAAACTTGCCTTTTGCTCCACCTGAGCAGCTCTGCTCATGACTTCTTCCTCCATCTTAAAACATGATTGGAAAAAACATCCTGAAAGCTAAGCATACAGGAAGCAACACTGAACTGTCTTTCTCCTTGTGGGTAGTGTTCCGTGCTGTCAGTCTCTAAAACCTTTATTTGAGGATGATTTTAAAGTAAAAAACCTTAGCATTCAAATCCCTTTAAAACTTTACAAGTAATGTGTTGTTCATAGGTGAATAGACACTTTTAGGAAAATCCAAAGAAATACTAAAGATTAAAAAAGGAATGCAAAGGGAAACCAGAACTCTTTGCCTTCAGCTGCAGTTCCTATTAACAATAAAAAAAAATTAATTATGTGTTTTTTGACTGAATTTTGTTTTTGCTTTTTTCCCTTCATGATTTTAGTGAAGTAATTTGGGTTAAAGGAATGATAACAAGGAAATTCAAACTTTTCATCTGTAATTTCAAATTTTCTTGGTTTACCTGAGGGCTTTCCAGATCTTCTGCTAAAAAGTAAGAGTGCTGCTAGTGGGTAAAATGAAGGCTACAGTATATAGTTGCTCTTATTGCCTTATCTGAGTGGGAAGACATTGCTCTCATTAAAACCCATAATTCCAGTGTTCCAGATAGCATGTATCTAGTTCACTGACATTTCTGTCTAATTTCACATTAGCTTCATATGTTCCAAGTATATTGCTTGTGAGGAGTTACTGGCAGTATAATTAAAAAATTTGGACATACCTGTATTTACGTGGTGCACTACAATATGAAAGCTGACATAAAATTTCATTTTGTGAGTTATGGCACTGACATGTTTTTATCAGAGAAGCCTAATTTGTTAATTATTGATGTCATAATTACTTGGTAACTAATCAAGCCACAGCTCACCAATAATTCTTGTTCTTTCAAGCTCTATGATATAATTACAAGCAGCCCAGACTAGGAATGAAATCATTAAAAAGGGATTGCAGCAGACCAACTAGCAACGTAAAACATCTTTAATAAATGCATGTCCTGAACTTCCCCTTCAAACCCCACCCCTTTTTGTTAGCAGCCGAAAGAGGGTGAAGAAGCAGGGATTATGGGAAGGGAGCTTCACTGCCTTCATTTATGGTGCCTTGCAAATTGTGCACGTTGCCTTGGTTATGCGGAGACCATTGCTGAGCAGCATCTACAGGAAAGCCATTTCCAGCTAAGCAGCCAGCAAGAGTTTTGCATTATAATCAGTCTAACATACAATGAGCATATGTAACTAGATCTGCACTAGATAGCTAATTTCTTTGTGTGGGGAGACCATCCAAACAGTGGCTGCTCAGCTGTAGCCCCATCTCAGGCTCCTTTCCTACATCGCAGTGGAGCCGCAGTGGAGCTGTGGGGCCAGCCTGGGGTGCTGTTATTCTGAGCACTCAGTCACGTGGTCTCAGAAACATCTAAATAAATTCTGACCAGCAATGCAGCCAAAAGCTTTGCCTCAAAATAAAACAGCTCCCCAGGATCTCAACACAGCAAGAGAGCATCTTGTCTGGCTGAGCAGAGAGGAACCCGGCTACCTGGTAAAAATGACCGACAAAACCCCCTTCGAAACGGATATGCTGACTCTCACACGATTTGTTATGGAGAAGGGACGCCGTGTAAAAGGAGCAACAGGAGAGCTGACACAACTGCTCAACTCCATGCTGACTGCCATAAAGGCCATTTCCTCTGCTGTCAGAAAGGCAGGCCTTGCCCACATGTGAGTCCTACCTCGTGATACAGGGAGGAAGAGGAGGTAGAGAGACAGCTACTTGCACAACAAGGCTGGGGAGTGGGCAGCAATTCATAAATACTTTGGAAGTGTCTTTTTTTAAGCTGAGTGAGGTCAGAGCCTGGATTATCAAGAGTGGGAAGCAGGAGATCTCTCTGGAGCTTTTTAATATTGGGCACAAGATAGACATTTAAACTAACTGCTGTTCTGTAATATTTTACTCTAAAAATGGAAGTCAGAACTTCAATGCACTGCTCACCTTGTTATCTCTTGTACTTGTTGATATTGAAATATTTTTAAATCTACTGTGAATTTGCTGAAAATCACAATGTGATATTTTAAATGTAGAATATCTCACTGATATTTTCTGCTAGCATTCAAGTTCTCTGCTGAACTGCGCAAATCAGAGCTTGGCTTATCTCAGGACGCTGATTTTCTGCCTGTCTGCTGTACAGGCAATGGTCTAAAGCAACAGCCCTGTGAGAAACGCCATGTACTGCCATGCATTTCTCCTTCCTTCCTCAAGCAGTATGCCTCAATTAGGGTTACTGGCAGGGAGTCTTAATGGGCCCTATGTGAAAAAAAAATGCAACCACTTGTCATCTAGTTCTGTAGCAAATGGAATAAAGAATTGCCTTATCAGAGCCTGGGATGTTCTGAGCCTTTCCTCACAGCCAGGTGAAATAGACATTAGCCTGAGTCGTTTAATGGTGATCTATCTGAAGCTGTTCAGAGATATGGAATGTCCTGATAAAGTTATGCATTTAAAATACAAAGGTTTTGATACATATTGAAAGATGTGTTTCTTGGTATACCTGAGTATGTATATTTGCATGCATGCATGAAAGAAACAAGGAATACATTTGAGAAAGAAAGTAATCATTTGTAATTTGTCCTGGATTGTTGTTTTTCTTTTTTCTTTCCCATGGAAACCAAAATGCCTGACACTCTGGGGTTTTTTTCCCTTTTTTGTGCTTCTGTTGATTATGTGGTCCAAGTCTTCAGTGCTCTTTGCAATTCATGAATTCAATGTCTCAGCACTATCACCCTCACTTTACCAGCATAGACCATAATATGTAGAGAGGACACGAGACACACTCAGAGTTAACAGAAGCATTAGGCTCCTATACTCTGTTATACTATGCTTTATCTTTACTGGGTGAAAGTGTTTTGCCTCCCTGTCTTAGAAGAACAATTGCTTTTATGTCATTTTTATCTTCCAGTAGTCAATGTCTGAAGTATTTAGTAAGTACAGAGAAAGTATTTGGTAGACTAGGGGTAGAATAGAGACATAGCCTTCTACCCTTCAGAAAAAACTCATCCATTATGTTGAGGAGCAAATATTTCTTTCTATAAACAAAAGCTTCAGATGTTGAATCAGAAATATCTAAAGTATCCAAACACAAATGAGTAACATGTGCTGTTTAAATTACTAAAACTAACTATGAAATTTCAGAAATTTCAGAGGTCACCTTGGCAAACTTTCTACATAGGTATCTGGCTTGCATCCACCTGCATTTGTGCAATTAAAGAGATCTGTTTTTTCTAGCCCCTCCTGAGATGTGTCTTCTTTAAAGTCTGCCTGAAAACATACTGACTGGAGAATAGATACTTAGTACTTCCTGGCAATCATGATCCTTTCTAGCACCCTAAACTTGGCACTCAAAAATAGAGTATAGAGAAGTATTCAAAACATGGAATACTTCTGAAAAGCTCAGGCAGCTTTGAGTAAGACAAAACTCCTACCCTGCTCCCAGCTAAGGCCTGCCANTAAAAAAAGCTCAATTTATTCCCTGCATGATTTTTATATTTCTAAGATGCCCAGATGATGCGCGTTAGGTTAAAGCAGTGCTTTGTCAACTGGAAATCTCAGAAACATATATACTGTTTTCTATGTCATTAGCATACTGCTAAAATACGCTAGGATCACCAAATATAAAAGACCTTGATCCTGAGATACAGTTCTGTATGGCAAATTACCTGGAGATGTCTTTAAAGTTTCTGATTTTGGGCTGGCTGGGGACTGAGTGAGTGTGGGTAGAAGGACCACCACATAGCTCTGAGCAGTCAGCAGCAGAAAATAATGCAGATGCAAATAGCCCCTTCTGCTGCAGATTACTTTATGGGGCTGCTAGGGAAGCCTGGCCCCTACTTGTTGGGCTGTGTGCTCCACTTATGGCCTGGAGAGCATCCAAGCAGAAGCAAAAGGAACTGGGTAAAGCCCCAAAATGATACCATTGCTCTTTCTCTTTCTCATGCATGTTTTTATTTTCTAGTAGCAGCAACAGTCTTAAAATGCACCTTAGTAGTGCAGGATCCACCCTGACTTGTTTTGGGTTTTTTCCTAAAAATCTGTAATGTTGGCCTCCCTCAAGTTTCTTGACATTTTTGCTATTCTGTAGGTTTGGTATAGCTGGCACTGTGAACGTGACCGGTGATGAGGTGAAGAAGCTGGATGTATTATCCAACTCCCTGGTGATTAATATGCTCCAGTCCTCATACAGCACCTGTGTCCTTGTCACAGAGGAGAACAAGGAGGCCATCATCACCCCGAAAGAAAAGCAGGTCTGTGCAATCCAACATTCAGGGGGTTATGGGCTCAGGCAGCAGCAGGTGGCACTCTTGCTTCAAGTATTAAACCTAGGCCTGGCCCCAAAACCAACCCTTCCCAGGGGAATTCAGAAAATTTGCATAACTTCTGTGTCGTTTTGATTAATAACTATGGTGGATGGCGTGGTTTCAATAACTAAAAGACATGTGGAGGATAAAATCATTATTAAAGTTTTGCAAAGCAGAGAGAATAATTATTTTTGAGCTTGTTAATACATCCCAGATTCCAGGTGTAAGTGTACAATTACAATGCTTGACCTGGTTTTGGATTACATTAGTACTCAGGCAAGATAAAATGAGATGAGAGGCTGGCAGAACTGGGTTTTATGTTACATGTCAAAAAGAAACACCTGACTAGTTCATCAGGCTTTCCCCAAGAGGGGATCCTATTGCAGAGGGATACTGCCCATGCTGATGTAACCTACTAAACCGGAGATTTTTTCTTTCTGCCTTCTTACCCTCAAACTTCACAACACAAGGAAATCCTTTCATTTGGAACTAAAAGTAACAAACCAAAACATACTTGCTCTAGGAAGATACATGCTTCCTGAATGAGTCAGTCCTTTTGCTTTCAAATGGTTTCTTGCCCTGCTTGGCAGCAGAGGATTGCTCCTTTCTGTCATCTGATTTTGTGCTGTTTGAGCAGAAACACGTCTTCTCCTATTTCTCTGGCAGGCCCTCAAGGAGTCAGTACTGTGCTGCAGCGCCAGCTGGGTCAGCAGTGTGGAGTTCTCTGATGAGCTGTATCAGGACTAAATGCAGTCATAAAGACATGGGATTTGTCAAGTAAAAGGAAATAATAATGCAAAACAACATATTTAATGCTTTCCTTGCCACTTCTGTTTTAGGGCAAATATGTGGTTTGCTTTGACCCCCTTGATGGTTCATCCAATATAGACTGCTTGGCACCGATAGGAACTATATTTGCCATTTACAAAAAGGTAAGAGGATGGATGAAGCACACATGACACAATTCACTTGGTGAAGGCAAAATGTCTTGGTTTCATCACCTTGCCTAGTTTCTTTCCTAGGTCCTTTATATATCTCTGGGAAAAACGGAGCCTCAGAAACACAGTCCAGAGGTAACACTTGAGATTTGTGAGTGCTAGAGTGCTGCCTGAATTCCCAGGAAGGGGACAACCAGCCCCACAAAATTGTTAGGTGGCAGCACTTCCCTCCTCCAGATACACAGGCACTTAAATGAAACCCTCTCTCTGCCAGGACAGCTGGTTAGCTTCAGTGACGCTTCACTCGCTGCTATGGTGCTAACGAATCACAGTGTTTGTCCTCCTGGACACTGACTGGGGAGGGCTGGCAGCTCTGGACCATATCGTGGTTAGCAGTGTGGTGACCCCCCAGCATGAGCTGCTAGGCCTGTCACAGATGGGACTTTATAAGCATGGTAGTGATGGAGGCTGAAGGAAGCAAACACCTGCATTCATCAGGGCCCTGCCAGCACGTTTGCTCCCATGGGGCTGCATAGAACAGCAACTGTGCAGCCAACTGCAAAGGCTAATAGTTACAGTCATGCCAAGTCTTGTGATTTATTTGCTAATCTCCCAGCGCTTGGTGTTTTTCCCAAAGCCTGAGCTCACTGTCATATGACTATGGGAGACCCTCAGCCATTACTATTGTGAAATAACATATTACAGTACTTGTGACTTCAAAGAAGTCTTTGCAGGCTTTGATGCTACACTTCAAATAAAAGCAAGATATGTTTTTAAAATCTGTCTCATCTTTTAACTTATAATTTGGAACTGGCTAGTCCTTGGTTTTTACATTCCTTGTAGGCGATACACTAGTCAGCACTCTTGAGAATATGCATCTACCAGGGAATCAAATAGGGACAATCTCAAGACGGCAGTGGCACAAGCCACGTCCTGGCATATAGCAGGCCCTGGCATGTGACTGTCCACAGTGTTACATGTTAGTGCAAACCCACACTGCAGATGGATCACAGGCCAGACAACACTAAGAGAATGTCTGTGTATGGTTTGTGGAAAGAGGAGCCCACAGATTACCTGCAGTACCATCCAGTATCTTGCTTTTTGCAGGGAAGAAATCTTATCTGTGTGGATGTAATCCATGAAACATGTTCTTTTGGCAAGCAAAGGCACCCCCATCCTTTTCATTTATCTCTCATAAGATAACCTAAATGACAGCAGCAGCTCCCTACATTTACAGTAGGCAATAGCTGCATTGTCCCCTATTCTTAAGGGTGGTAAGAACCATCTTACAAATAGTATATATTATTTTTCTCTTTAGAAATGTTGTGTTAACTTACTCTATATAGCTGTAAAGGCAAGTCTCCAGTGATTAATATAGCTTAGAAGGTTGATATACAGATTAGATTTCTCTGCCATCTTGAACTCACCTGTAGTATGTGTGAAGGCTACGGAGTGCCCAGTTTTACGTAAGATTCTGCTTCAAAAGAGGAGCATTTGCCAAATTTAAAAATTCTCAAGATTTCGAATAATTTTCTGATCCTTTCACAGTGGTTGTATTATATATTAACATACTTGTTGTAAATACTGTTTCTAAGGTACAGGTTTCCATGTGGGTGGATACTTTTGAGTGCTTCCTAAGAAGGAAATCACATTGCCTTGTACAAATAGTTCATATCCAAATGAAAATGCTGCTGTTAGGGTGAAGCAGTGTTTGTCAATTACAAGAACAATTCTACAAGAAAATCTTTAGTTTTCCCTGAAAAGTTAAAAATAATGTTGAATTTCCTGGTTTTTACTTGCATAATACTTTCCACTAGCATGCTGATTACAAAGTACGTGTCAATTAATGTGCCTTCATCTCAGACAACACAGTATCACAGCAATACTATTACCTTTAAACACTAATAAATTCAAAACCTTTGAAATTATTGAATAATAAATGCTTTATTGATTGTTACTAAAAGGTAATGTGAAAAGTATAAAAGTGATATATTTATCCTGGTGGATAAGTATCACTTACGATAGAAATCATAATCTCAGGCCATTTAAGGTTCATGAACAACATTTTGGAAAAGCTAGAACCATTGTAAATCCAAAGGGTGAACCTTAGCACCTATCTGATATTTGGCACTTGCCAACTGATAATAAATGTTTTTTGCTTGGATTCTTCCCAGATTTTCATGCCACTGAGCTGAATCTACAACTCTCAATTCATGCTGTACAAACATGCCATGAAATTCTTGCTTTATTTCATCCTGGTTTTAATTTGTAACTTTGCCCAGTGCCTCTGATGTATGTTATTTGCTACCCTTCCTTGTCATGAGGACAATGTCCTCCCCTTCATGTGGTTCCTCACAGAGAAGGTGTAAGAATTCAGTGTAAATGCAAAGGATACTCATGAAACGCATGATACAAATGCAGACCTGGAAACTAAGTCCTTCTAAAGCTGCTCCCAGTGCTGACAAGAACTCCTTCATGTGATGCTGGGCAAATCATACATGCAAAATTTTCAAATTCAGATATCACCAGAGCATATCCCCAAACTTTCTCTTGTTTCACCTGCTTCACACCAATAACGAGTGAAAGTGACTGTATCAGTGCTTGTCAGAGTTTTCTGCAGTCCATTTCCCTATTTCAGTGCTTTGCATAAAGACCTTCAATGATATTTCACTACTGCCATCATAGTCAAAATAGAAAGGAAATCTGTCTCTGCACCGGAAAGAAGTGAAAATACTCAGCAGCTCTCAGAGTGAACTGGCCAGCTTAATCCCCTGGCTTGTTTCACATACTTGGTAGGACGAAAGTCCTACAGTTCTGACAATGAAATATCAGCTGATCTGTAGTTTTTTTATATTAACAAGCTTCACAAAACATTTGTTTCAGACTGAAAGTTTTTCCTTCTTTTTGGAAGCTAGCTCTTGGAAACACAGGTTCACAACTAAGGATAGAATAATAAGTGAATTCTGCCCAACTGTCTGTCTTCTGAGGGAGGAGTCCTCTGGTTTTTTCAGGATAGTCAACAAATACATCTTTTTTCAGACATATAAACAGAGAAATTTCATGTAAGACATAGGACTCAAAAACTCACCTCAGAAAAAAAAAGTTTTAAATCAATATCATATATAAACAAAAGCTACATATATTGTATATGTACCATGTTCTAGAAAACAAAACTCTTTGCTGCATTTATATAGAATTATTTTTTATTTAATGAAAAAAGAATAGAGAAAGCTATGACAATCATAATGTGTTTGCAATTAGTTGTGTGAATACATGTTTAATTCTGCATTTAATCATGCAAATAATTTGTCTACTATACATTGTTTTTGATGTTGAGATGTATGTGCTATGGGGATATATTTTTGAAAGAGATGTAGGGCATAATAGTTGGTTCTATAAAGATTGTTTAGCAAAGTATTAGCCACTATCAGTCAATATTCAAACAAAAATTTTAACTAGTCTTCTTTCATTATATGCATTACAACCTCTCTGAATAAGCAACTTGACATAATTTCAAGTGACTGTATTTATACAAGCTGTATGTCAGCTCTCATGAAGGGCTGGTTGGCAACTGGATTTTTTTTTCCCCACAGAAGAACTTGCAAAATAATAATAACAAAAAGATTTTAGGAAAATACAGATAAAAATTGTAAGTGAAATAACATAAGTAGCAAAATCTTTCCACTGAAAACAAAACCATTTTGACATGAAATTACTGTTTCATTTGCCAAGAGAGATGTAGTTTCTGTGTCCCACACCTCAGTTTTCCTCTAGATGTTGTCATATAACAATGAATGGGATCACCTTACCCTGATGGGCACTCTGATGGCTCCTGGCTATGGGGCACACCAGAGAGTTTCTCCGTAGAAGGAGAGGTGTTTTCTTTTGAAAAATATCTAAGGAAGGCATTCTTGATTTTTTTAAGAATTTACTCAACATTCATCAAATATTTTGTTTTCTACACCAGACAGTCTTCACTGATTTTTATTTTTTTAAGCAGATATTCTGGGCTAGGCCTGCCATTTCTATTGAGCTGCTACTCAATCTAATTAAGCCCATGCAATCACTGAGAAACTATTTGAGTTTGGAAAAATAAAATACTAAACCAATGCCTGAAGAAATAGGGGGATTCTCATTTTAATTCCTCATGGACCACCATCAAAACACCCTCACAAGACCCACTGCAACTGGCAAGCTTTTAAGTAAATATTAATATCAAGCATACCCATTTTGTGGTTGCAGGAGGTGAAGGCTGGAACCAGCCTTCCCAAGTACTCTTGGCTGTTCTGCTTACCCTGCCAGACAAACTCTTTTAAGCTGTGGCTGAGGCACAACCCTAGAGCTGACTGGAAATACTTGAAGTAGGTCTGCTTGGGCTACCGGCATTCAGTGATAACCAAAGAGCCAAATCCAAATGTGAGTGCCAAAAATTGAATAAAAGTGTGAAGTAAAATGCCATATATGTTCTAGATAGAATTATATATACATATCTCCAAACATGCACACTTCACATCATCAAATACATTTGTTATTTTATATATAATATGAACATTTATATCCCTTCAGTAACCCATCTCTTCACTAGCAGAGAACTTTACACAAACTTTCTTCCATCGTGTTGCACCATCTACTTTTTTATTCTGTATTACTTGAAGCATTTTGTCTGTAATGTTGATTACAACATTTATATTTTAGTTATTCCCTCTGAGGCGTGTCAGTATGATGGTTTATGTCATATTTACAGAAAATTAGTGCTTCTGTTCAGTCTCAGATTTCTGATGATCTTGAATTATTAGCCTGGGCTGTAATGCTAAGGTGACAGCTTTGTTGCAGGTGTCGTATTGATTGTGTGGCGTCTATAAAATAACAAACTGTGAAAGCCCTGTCACAGCATGCACATGTACTTGTACCAAACTTTCTCTGAACTAGTGGGAACAATCTCTGTTTTGTTGTTTCAAAGCCCTGCATAGACACAATAAGGAAATCTGTCATGTTATTGTGGAAGTGTTGTTTTCAGTGTTCATCATCAGAATTTAACCTTCAGTCCAATGGCATTTTTCCTCAGGAAACAGATGATGAGCCCTCTGAAAAAGATGCTTTACAGCCCGGACGTAATATTGTTGCTGCAGGTTATGCCCTGTATGGTAGTGCTACACTGGTTGCCCTCTCCACAGGGCAAGGAGTGGACTGCTTCATGCTTGATCCGGTACAGTCATGGTGTTAATCACATTGCCAGTATCTGTTAGAGTTTTTATGCTTGGCTTTACTTATTTTTGTTAGTCCTTGTCTCTGTAATCTACTCACTCTGTGCAATTCTTTTTTCATGCCCTGGAGCATCCCATCTCCTCTTTACAAGTGTTTATTTAATAATACGTGAATGACCATGTTGGTTGCAATACCTATTGAGTTTTTCTACTCAATAGAAGAGAAATTAAGTTAAATTCCTAGTTAAGCATTTGAAGCCCTTAAACAACACTTAAAAAAATTTAATCTGAAGAGTGCCTTTGCCTCCACTTAAAGTACTCTACTTTTATCTTTTTGTTGATTTTTCTGTCTGATGAAAAAGATCGGCATGTTCACTATTTAACCTGAGGCAAGGACCATTTTTTCGATACAGTTCATACACAGTGATGTTTGATTTCCTGAATGCAGTTTAGTTTCATGGCTGTCCCCTAAACTGAGTACCCCTAAATTTGGAAAAGCACAACCATGCCTATGCAAGTGGACATGCGCCACTCCTTGGTGCCCAGACCAGGAGCTAAACAAGTATTACTGTGGGAATGCAGGAAGACCATTCATTTGTAAAAACAGTATTAGATGTGGGCAATAACATAGGAGGGTTTTNATAGCCCCCCAGTAGAAAGAACTGGGAGCTGAACTGTTCTGGTAAGAGACAAAGAGAACACAGGTTTTGAACTCAAACTGCAGACAGCAACACCTGGAGGTAGCTGACTACATTCACCTTAAGGTATTTAGACAAGACAGGCAAGAA
The DNA here is from genome assembly GCA_013397135.1 of Pachyramphus minor. Taxonomy (NCBI): domain Eukaryota; kingdom Metazoa; phylum Chordata; class Aves; order Passeriformes; family Tyrannidae; genus Pachyramphus; species Pachyramphus minor. The sequence goes on from VYXB01010334.1 coordinate 161,813, forward strand.
GAGTTAAAAAATCAGAAGATAGTGTAATTTCTTAAGTTGCAGCCTTATGAATTGTAGACAGAGATTCATGATCCATCCACTTTCAGAGCTGACTATTGATATGCTAACTATTACAGTGAGTTTGCTTTTTGTTTATAGTACCAATGTGCCAAGTTTTAATTAACTTAATGCAGATCTTTTGCTTTCTGCTCTTTTTGAAATACTGTGAGGTTATACACCAGACTGGTGCTGGAAGGACCAAGCTTTTCTAGCTTGTTTTGTCCAGTGTGACAGCTGTTACAGAAAGTCAAGAAAATTTTCTGTTGCTTGCTAATAACTAATCTATCCTGTCCTGCAGGGTCTTGGTGAATTTATTTTAGTGGACAGAGATGTTAAAATCAAGCAGAAGGGGAAGGTATACAGTCTCAATGAAGGTTATGCAAAGTATTTTGATCCTGCAATGACAGATTATTTACAAAAGAAGAAATTCCCTGAGGTAAGAAAATATCAACACTGTACCCAAAATACACTGGTACACTGGCAAGCACGGAATTCCATGCAGTCCTGGCTGATGGGAAAGGATTTGAAGACCTCCCTGAGTACAGAACCATTTAACACCTAAATGTCATCAAATCCATTTTGGGTATATATCTAATATTTTTTTGGGGTGTCCTGACATCTTTCATGAGTTAGATTTCAGTAAATAAAATCATAGCTTGTTCATCACTGGGTGAACAAAAATGTGCTGAAAAATCAGATTTTTCAACAAAGCTCTGAAACTGTGTTAGCTAAATTAATTCACACTTAAATTGTTTAAATAATCTGCTCGTGAGTAGGAAATCCAGTATATTCCAAACATGTCTGCTGATTTGTACACAGCTGGAACAGGTATGCAGCTCATGCTTAGTAAATTTTATACCTGTGGGTTGCAGACTCCTTATTTGATAATGTCACAGAAAGAATCCTTAGCAACCTGTTTCAGGGGCTGCTTATTGTTGATATGTTATGACTTTTCTTAATGTTAAACAAACTTTTCTGAAGACTTGGTTCATTACCCTTTGAAAGTATAAAGAGAGTTATTCCTTCAATAGTATTTTTAAAGGTATTTTGAGATTGTAACCGCATCTTTCCCAGACTTTAATGGCAAACTTGCTTAGGTCTCTCCTAACATCTTGTAAGTTTTTTTCTTCTGATGTCAGATTTTTACAATTGTAAAGTCACAAGTGCAAGCAGTGTGATCGAGAAGCTATCATTTGAAGCCTAAATATTCAGTTATTTGAGCATAAGCTATGAAAAACAAGGGAGCAAACACTTAAAAGTATTGTTCATTTTTGCCTTGAAGTAATAGAACCAGGTTTAAACAAAACTGAATATAAAAGCTCCAGGCTGTGTCTTATCCATCATGTCTTCCACAGTTTGTATTGTTTTCTTCTGAATTTTTTATAGTTCCTATGTTCTCTTATGTTATTACATGAGCTGGACGAGGTCTGTCTTCCAGTTTTACTCTCAGCTATATGAAATATTTGAGTTGTGTAGTTAAGCTCCTTAGGACTCAACTTCCTAGTGTTCTGTTGCATTATAATGTATGATTTCATGAGAATCTCTTCCCATTTTAAAACAGATTAATAACCAAAACTTCACAGTTGCATAGAACAATTTGAAAAAGTGATTTTAAAATAGAACAGTGTTTTTTTCTGTTTGTGTGTTTTTTCCAAGGTGTTTTTTCTCCCAGCTAAACTTCTGATTTTTTTGGGAACTCTGACTAACTTACGATATCTGAAGGTCTTGGAGCTGGCATTGCTGAACAAGTTCCCTATGTACTTCTCTTGACCCACCATCAGGACAGGCTGAACTTTGTAGAAAGCACTAAGATCTGTTATTAGAAAACTGATCCGGAAAAAACCCCAACATGCAGAGGTCTTTTCAAACTTTTAGCATTGCAGTACATAAACATATATGTGTATTAAATGTGCATTTGATCTACTGTATGTGCTTCTATTTGTTCAAGACACCTAGCTTATCTTCTACATTTCCTACCTTATCATTCTTATGACCAGCAAACCTGAGACTGACATGAATATTTCCCTGACAGCTCTTGCTAGAATGACCTGTCCTTCAACAATTTTCTAAGCTGAAATGCTCTCTCTCAAACTAAACTGCAGAATGAATGTTATGACCAATTTCACCATTAGCAAACAATCTAGAAGGGGAAAGTTGGTCCTCTGGGAACCATCTGTACATGTAGTAAAAAGTGGCAGCCCTCCTCATGGTCTGGTTTAGGAACCAGAGAAGAATCAAAAACCAAATATGCACCCTGTGCTTTTAATGCGAAAAAGTTTTCACTCCCTTGTTTTTTCATAGGCTGGGGGTTCATTCTAAATTGTGCACTCAAATTGCAGGCACCCCCAGTTTGCACATGGTGAATGCAGCTCTTCAAAATACTTATTTGAGAACCCTGTAGATGATCACTATGTCTTACAAAAGGCTACACTTCAGGCTGGTTTTTGTATTTACAGAAGCAGCCGTTGATTTAAGCAGTTTTGATTCCTGTTCCATAAAAAAAATTACATTTTGCCATGCTACTAGATGTCTAGCCTGGTAAATATAATTTTTTACTATATGTTTTTCAGGATGGCAGTTCCCCATATGGTGCCAGGTACGTGGGCTCCATGGTAGCTGATGTTCACCGTACATTGATGTATGGTGGGATCTTCATGTATCCTGCTAATAAGAAGAGTCCTAAAGGAAAGGTATATAATTATACTTCCTTTCTGCCAAACTAATACCTCTGGTATTACCAGAGACGTAAAATAATAGTTTAGGTACATTAACGGATAATAATTTTCAGTCCCTGAAAAAAATTCTTAATGGGTATGGTGTCAGCAATCCAATCTAGGCAAGAAATGTAGGCAATTGCCAGTTTAGGCCGTAAATCTTCCTGTGTGTTTTTATATTACAAACTACTCAAATGGAGTACTGCAACCAAGGACTTAATCAATTTTTCTAAAGATAATCATCTGAGTACCATAGACACCCACTGACATACCCGTGCATAACTGGAAGATACAACACAGATCCAAGGAAGACCTCTGCCCTTTAAATTGGCAGCTGAAGTTATCCCACTGATAGGTGGGATATGCTGAACTCCAGAGAGGGTTTTGTCCAGGCAAAATTGTTTGAAATATTTGAATCATCATACCTGAGGAAAAAATGAAGCACCATAAAAAAAGTCCTCATTAAACTATGCAGATCTGTTTGTGCATCAGAGCAAGAGACAGAAGAGGAATCTGGTGTGTAATAAAAGTGGGTTTACTGACTGACCTCTTCAAATTAAACTTTTTATTCTGAAATCTGCATTAAATCACTGCTGAAGAAAAAAAATAGAGAGAAACAGAACAAAAGAACAAATGAACAAAGTACCTATGTAATTTTATAGAAATTAATATTTCTGCATGAATTAGCTTATATTCACTATTGGATTGCTCTGGCTTGCACTGCCATCACAGAGAGAGTAATGACAGAAGCAAAATTGTGCTATCATTACAAATTAAAATTTTCTTCTTTGCTTCTCAGAGTACAGGTCTATATAGTTCTTTTCACATAAAACTCTTCTTGCTGAATAAATAATGCCTTCATGGCAGGTGCCCTGGTCATCATTCCTCTGAAAGACATTCTATGCACTTAGTTAGAGAGCTGAAAGAAATCAAATGCCATTGGAATTGACTGACGAAAAGTCTTTAGAGCAAATGTAAATGATGTGCATGTAGGCCCTAACATATACACTCCTTTTCTAAGTCAAAGAAAGAGAACAAAATGCTCAATAAATGGTACAGAAATGGCCAACAAATAGATCTTCTTTTCAGATCAGGTATGCTGCATAATAATTTTTATGAATTGAAGGCTTATAGTTCTTTATTAGTGAAAAATTGTTAAACCCATCTGAACACAGAGCCCACCTGAAGGTCCCTAAGTGCAATTGCACTGCTACTTGAAGAAAAAACTGCTTTCCTTACGTTGCATAATCACAGTTAAGCAATAAGAAATGCAACATGTGGTTCCATAGTGATACCACTTCTCTTTTCTGTTAATGATCTTCCTAAAGTGGGCCAAGCAATAAGAAGAACAGCGAAGGCTATTGGTCTTATGTTGCCAGTCAGATGGAGTCTTTGCACTGGAAGTAGCACTTCAGTGGGATTTAAAGATAAGAATGAAGGTAATATGGCATTATTTAAGTTTGTGGTATATTATGGTTTTATTGCAGTGTACTAAAGGCATGATGGGTAGTGAAGTTCTGTGTTCAACCCATTTCTCTGCCTTCATAGAGTTGCATTCTGTCACACTTCCTTTTCCCCAGAAAACATTCTCTCTTTTGTACATATGAAGAGCCCTTTAAACCAAGTATATACTAATAGTGTTGTACATGAGCACTTCACAAAGAAACCTACAGAAATAATATCTCTTATAAAATGACCAGCTATCATCTATGCTAGATTTAAACACAGAAACTTTTGGCATATGTCCCAAATCAGTTTTCATTCCACCAGAGCACAGTCAGCCCAAGAGGCAATATTTTAAAAAATGTGAACAGATATGAGGGTGCAAACTAAAAGGGGAAGTTTGCTTTTAAAAGTAACTACAGTTACTTCCGAAAACACAACCACCATCTGGGTGAGTTCAGGGTAGTAAAAGCTATGCATATTTCTGAAGAAGGGCAATCAAAACCTGAAATTTGAAGCTGGGAGCATCAAGTTTCAAGCTTCAAAATCCTTACCAAACATAACACGATTGTCCCAAGCTCTGAGGTAGCACATAAAGGAAGAGATTTTGGCTTTTTTTTTTTTTCACAGTACTATTAACTTAGCTGGCTGAACTCTTTTGCTGATGTCTATGGGCCGGACAACTACTTATAACATTTTTTACAAAATAGAGCTTCACTGGTGCTGCACACCAGTATGTCAGCTTGGAAACAAGAGTGATGATTGTTGGATGCAGGGTTGGTATAAGGCGAGAAGAGAAGAGGGAAGAAGGAGGGCCTGACTGAGAGACGCTGTTAATGTAGATCAACTGAAGTTTCGTAGAAAATTTTCCAAAATCTCAGAAGGGAGGCTAGGTTTTGGTAAGTCCTTTGGTATAATTTCTCACAAAGGCAATCATGTGTTTCCTCTTTCTTTCTAGCTCCGACTTCTCTATGAATGCAACCCTATGGCTTTCATCATTGAGCAAGCAGGTGGGATGGCAACTACAGGGACAGAAGCAGTGTTGGATGTGAAACCTGAGAATATTCATCAGAGAGTTCCTCTTATACTTGGCTCTCCAGATGATGTGCAAGAATACCTTGCTTGTGTACAAAAACACAAGAAGAGCAGCTAAAGGCTTTTCCACATGAGACCTTGATCATCCATTTTCAGTCTATAATAAAAGCCATGCATTTCAAGATGGTGGATTCTAGCAATTAACACAGTGAAAGTCCCACTTCATGAGAACAAGAAAATTAGTGAAAATTGTTGATGGGGGAAAAAAGCAAAAATTTAATTTCTCCTTGCAGGCAAAGGTAAAAACCCTTTTCCTCTGATTTACGCAGTGCAAATGTAGAGATGGAGTCCTGATTTCCAAACAGAAACTAGTTTATGTAATAGTAACAAAGGGAAGTGAATTGTGTCAGTATTCCCATTTGATCTGAAGCTTTATGTCTGACATTACGTGGATGTTGTTATTTGAAACAGGATTTCCTCATCAATATTTGTAATGCCTTTATCTGGATTTTCTGCCAGAGGCTTTCTTGCCAGTCCTTTTTCTTTTGACAGCCCTAAGAAGAGCAAAAGTCTCATGCTGTCTGAAACAGAGACATTTTAATCTCCAAATTATATGTGTCTTGTGTAATGAACAGAGATGAAAAGCTGCAATGTTGCCAGGGTATTTAATTTCTCATAAGCACAGGAAATATCTGGTGTTGTTTACAGACTAACAGCTTTCAATGACACGAATTACAATAAACCATTGCTATCAAGATGACTCTCAAATCATGCCTATTCCCTGTTAATCCATTGTTCTCTGCAACTGAAGAGGATACAAAGCCACTGTCACATGTACATTTTCTTTTACTTTGAGAGGTTCTTGTTTCAAATTGAAGCTTGCCCTTTTACACAGGTTGAAGTCCCACCCTTAAGGGGAAGGAAACACCCAAGATTCATAGATTGCTTATGGTCAAAAGAAACAACAAAAGTCAAATGTCAAAACAAAAATTTATAGAGTTTTATTAGTAAATTACACACTTGGCATGGAAATTGGTACAAGTTAGTCCCTGATCACCCAGTGTAAACACACAGGTGAAGAGATAGGGTGAAAGGGAAGAAAGAGAGAGAGAGAGATAAATTAAAGAGGAGGGGAAGGGAGAGGGAGAGAGAGTCCTGGCTCCAGCATTGATCCAGCTGAGGGAGAGTCCAGGGTCTCAAGGGCACATATGTGCCTGGGCTTTGTGGGATACTTTTTTATAGAAAGGCTTTCCTTGCCTCAGAGACAAGTTTCTTGCTTTCTATGCAAATTTGTTGTCATGTGCAGTCCTTTCTTCTAGAACTTTTTGGAAATGGGTCGTAGGGCTTTGGGTGTCTTTTTTGGTCTTGATTCGCTCTACAGTCCATGCCCACTTCACAGCCTTGTTCCTGTGCTTGCACTGTACTATGTTGTGGTTATCTCTGGGAGCTGCAACAAGGATGTTTGCTCTGGAAAAGTACCCCTCTACCTCTTTTCCAGCTCAGCTGCATATTGCTCTTTCTCACAGTGCGTTATTACCAACAATCCTTGGTTTTTACCAATCCTTGGTTGTTATTACCAACAACCCTTTTTTGGCTCCACAGCCATCTCATTATCAGAGTTGGAGACATACACATTAGCCCCTTATCTTAGGGACTCATGATTCTGCATGGAGAAAACAAGGCAGTAAGCGGGACTAGAACCCTGAAATTTCTGTGAGTTAACTTTGACCTATTCGAAGACCTGCTTAGAGGAAACCCATGGCTGAGGGCTCTAGAAAAGCTGGGTCCAAGAGAGCTGGTCGATTCTCAGGCATCAAGCACTTCCAGAGAGTAGATTTTGGCCTTTTCAGAAGACTAGTTCAGGGGGTACCCTGGGAAACAACTCTTGAAAACAAAGGGGTCCAGGAGGGAGGGACATGCTTCAAGAAGGAAGTCTTGAAGACAAAAGGGAAGGCTGTCCCAGTCTGCCGAAAGGCAAGCCGACGGGGAAGATGACCAGTCTGGCTGAACAGGGAGGTTCTGAAGGAAAGTAAAGTAAAAAAGAGAGCCTACCGGTTATGGAAAAAAGGGTTGGCTACTCAGGAAGAGTTTAGGAATATAGTTAGTTCTTGCCAAAAGAAAATCAGAGAGACAAAGGCAAAACTTGAACTCGATCTTGCCACTTCTGTTAGGGATAAC